>BGPR01049760.1:0-11230 GCA_013235015.1 Araneus ventricosus
CTACATCATGCTTACATTATAGAAGTGAAGTTTTAAGAATTTTTATGAATTCAACGTTTAATTCAACACAGATATTAATACTAGGTAACTGGATAATTTTACAAGGATTGATTCTCACAAGTAAATGCATTTGCAAAATCTGATTCGTGGAGCATGCTGAGATACGTGAACAAAAGCAATAAAAAAGTAATACTCTTTTTGTCTGATAAATTCTTCTTTTTCCAATTAAAACTTACATATACCTTCCTTAATGCATTCAGTAACCGGAATCAAAGCCATATACTAGGGGTGTGGAATCTTTGCAATTGAAAATCCTCATTAAATTTCAGCTGTTAAAAAAAGCTGCACAAACTGGAATCTCACAGGTTATTGTTCTAGGGTGCAGTATACTAAATCACCCTAAAACCAATAAACTAATATTATATTACAGGATGTTTTATTTCATGTAAATGACTAGTGTAGTACAAGAAACTAAGAAAGGCTGCACATCTCCCATCCCTGCTATATACTATGCACCATAGATTTTGCCTTGGGAAAACTGGGTTGGTTTTCAAAAGCATCAGGCAGTGATAATTTGAAGAGGGACCCTCTGACATTCCACAGGGTTCCCACGGTCCTTGAAAGTCATTGAAAAAAGGATGAGGTCCTTGAATTTTTAAGCGACCGCCGATAATCTCCGCCCCCATTTTCTCCTCAACGTGAAATATGAAGGTCACCGAAAATACTCCGGGAATGCACTCGTGTTTTTCCTCTCCGCTAAACACCCTCTGCAGAGTAAAATAGTTCTCTGAGCACCCTGCCTCCCCCCCTCAAAAACCGCAATGAGGGCTGACAATCTTGAGGGGTTTTATTTGAAAGAACTTGGTTCGGGGTTGAAATGCTAATGGTCAGTTTTGAGGATTACAGCGAACTTTCCCTAACAATTCTAGGGAATATCCCTTTCCCCCAAGGTGGAAATTTTTACAGAGTAGGACGTTCTCGAACCGTAGGTTGGTTGCACATTACGCTTCGGACCTTTCAGTATGGAGAGTTAATTTCGCTGCTTAGACTTGAAACTTATATCTAGGTGGGGGTTAAATATCAGTGACTTATTTTTATCTATTTCAGCTGTTTAAAATTTTAATCAATCATGTATTCATAGCTACTTTTGATTATTGTCTCTTTAGAAGGTAAAAAATAAAATAAATTTGATTTAAAAATTTAGTTTTTATTCTGTTTGAATCATTGTCACATTGTGATTGAATTACTAAAATGGCAAGGCTTGATCTTAAAAGCTATATAATATAAAGATTTATAAAAGATCTGTTCCAAAAAGCATAAAATAGTTATTAATTGTGAATTTCTTTAGTGTTCAATTGAGATTGACTTTTGGATATTCAAGATAAATTAGATACGATTTTTGATTTTATCTCAATATATTTCAAGTTTTCAGTTAAGATTCTATTGTTATTTATTATTGCTTCTACACTGTCTCTTGTCCTGTTGACATCAAATATAAAAAAAATCATGGTCGTTTTTTTGAAATTTTTTTATAACTTATTTTTATTATTATTTTTTATATTATTTTAATTTGTAGTTTGATTCCTGTAAAATCAGAACAACTGAAATATCAAGTGTATTGGCACGTTTTACAATTTTTCAAGTGAAAAATTCAGTTATGTACAATTTCTACAATATGTAATTTTATGATCCTTGAATTTTCCGTGAAAGGTCCTTGAATTTTCCGTAAAAGGTCCTTGAATTTTCTTAAAAAGTCCTTGAATTTTTTTCTTCAATAAGAGTGGGAACCCTGGTCAGTACATGTGTCTGTAATTATTCAGTTCCGACAAAGAAACTGGACACAAAACGCCGGCTCGTAAATTATCTCATAAGAAAAGTTGTTCTGACCTTCCCTTGAATGCATTTTCAGTAACCGGAACGAAGCTTATACTATACAGAAAAGGCTTCGCCTTAGGAAAAACGGATAGGTTTCCGAAACCATCAAGCAACAATAAATTGCAGAGGGTTCCTCAGGCATTCCAAGAAGATGCCACGATTTCTGTTGCACAAGAAAGAACGAAAAGATAAGAACATGATTTTGCATGATGTATTAAATTTCGTAAGCCTACAGGAAAAAAAAACAGGAATATATTTATTTCAGAAGTTCCGTTCAAAATAACTTTAGGTACGGCATTTTTTTAAAATCACACCTGTGCCTTTTAAAAAGTTATTTTATTTTATATAGTTTTATTTTACTACGCTTTATTTTACTATATAAATTATTTCCTTTGCACAAGTATTAATTTTAAAATACTAGTTTATACTAATTAATATAAAATCTGGTAAAAGTAATTTATATAAAGAAATACACTAAAAAATTAAAAATGATAAAACTGTAATCACTTTCGTAAATTGCAAAAAAGAAAAGAAAAGATACGAGCAAAGTATCTGTAAGTAATAAGACTTCTTTACTGCAAAGTAAGCTTTTTTCATTATGTCGGTTAATTTATGAATTATATAAAAAACTATATAAATTTATAATAATATTCCAACCAGACCAAATGCGACTGATCTAGGTGCTGCCATCAACAAACTCGAGATGCACGAGGAGATAAATTTATCCCACCTTTTCTCAACTATAATAATTGATGAGCAAACTAACTTTTTGAAGACTAAATTTGATTTTAATACATTCATTGAATACAAAGAATTTATTTTGCATCAGAATTTAATTCTGCGAATTATTTTGTTGAACTACAAATGAAAACGAATTTCATTATTAAAAAAGTCGTGAATTTAAACTAATTTTTATGATATTTTTGTTAATTTTCAATAGTACTGGTAATTTTTAAAAAAATATAAGAAACATTTGAATATCCATTGAAAAAGTTTATTCTATAAAATACCATGAGCAAGTTTTATTTTTAAAAAAAGATTCTTGAAGAAGGTGGGATCTTCTATATTTTAACCTTTGAGGGGCAATGGCCCCTCAAAAGGTAAAAAAATAAATTCCATGTAATCAAATGGGAAAAAACTAATTAACTTTAACCATTTGCTTTAAAATATCTTAATTTTTTTTGCTGCTAACCTCACCTTATACTTCTTTTAAAAACAAAAAAAAGATATCGAATTCTGAATTTACTGTGCTTCATGTTATACAGTTTTAATAGGTATAATATAGATTAATAACTCACATCAAAATGATCTCCACAGACATGACGAATGCTGCTTGCTGATAATTCCGGATTTAGCTTCGGATCTCTCTTCATCGCTTTACACCACTTTTTGCGAATAACATAATTTTTTGGCACATTGATAAATAATTTATCGGACATTTAGGAACAATACAATACTTGTATCTTTCCGACATTATTTTATCTGATGCGATAGTCAGAAAATATAGAAAAAAAAATAAAGAGAGTCTCTATAGAGAGCGAACGGGAAGGAAGCGTGTGTCTCCCCTGTCTGGCAACTTTGACGTCAGACCTGCTTCGCGCCAAAATGGATCGTTTTCCCCGCGAATTCTGAGAGGCGAACTTTGATTGCAAATTTAAAAAAAAAAAAACTGTCTAGAATTTTTTTTAATGTTATTGTTCGTTTTGAAGCATTTTAAATCGATTTAAAAAATATTGTTCCCCATTGTTCTGTTACCTCGCTGAGACTATACAAGAAATGAAGGTTACCTCTGATAAATTAGTGATTTGCACTGATGAAGATATTTTGAAACACATGCCATCTCAGGCTCCAGTTGAATATAGAAGGCATTTCACCATAGTCACATGAAGAAGCTGACGCTAGATTAGTATTGCACATCAAACATGCAGTTGTAAGGGGTCATCGAAAAGTAACGATTGTGGCAGTCGACTCAGATATGTACGTGATTATTCTATTTGCTTTCAGGCAACTCAATGCAATGGGACTGGAGGAATTATGGTTAGAATTTAGAACAGGCAAGAATAAGTGGTTTATTGCCATTCGTCCCTTAGCTAATTCACTGTCGAAAGGGGAATGTGATACTTTACCTTTTTTTCATTCATTAACAAGGTGTTATACAGGATTAGCATTTTCCAGAATAGGAAAGCTGACAGCATGGAATATACGTGATGAGGTAACACCAGTTTTTATTCGGTTGTCAAGTAGTTTGGGTGATATGTAGGAAGTTGAATGTAACATACTTATATACAATATACATATATGTACAACACAACTTACAGTTGAAGACATCAATGAATGCAGAAAGATTCTGTTTACAAGACAACCGTGCAATTGAAAATGTTCCACCTACATCTGCAGCATCGAGACAGCATATATAACGTGCTTCCTTACCGGTTGACATCTGTCGCCAATGTCTAATGAGTAATACAATACTCACTAACCCAGAAGATTGTGGATGGAAAAAAGTAGAGACTTCATTTATACACCTTTATGGACAAATTTTCTAGAAGCATCTGACAAATGTCAGGACCTCATTTCCTGCAATTGCCAAAAAAAGTCGTCTTCTTGTAAATGCCACAAGCACAATCTCCTGTGTACGTCCCTGTAGGGCCGCGGTGTCCTGGTGATAAGGTCTCGACGTAGGGGCTGGAGGGTTCCAGATGTGAAACCCGATTCTACCGAAGAACCTCCGTGTAATAGGGTCTGGTGCACGTTAAATCCGTCGGGTCCAAATGTCCTCCCGTTGGTGTAGTGCTATACAATCCACCCCGACCCAGCCTACCCTACTGGGTTTAAGGCATTAAAGAGTCGGAGGGGAAGAGAACTGACCGGCTGCAGAGGAGGACGCCAGCCCCACTCGCATTTATTAAAAGTTTTTCCTCATATATACATACTGCACCCCGCAACATGGGTGGAAATTAAATACATATTAACATATATAGAAGTTTCACATTACAAGGGCTCACCCGGCCTAGCAGACAATGCAAATAACAGCATATGGATTGAAAGTTATTTACTAATAAAAATTTACCATGGCCGGGGAGAAACAAACAATACATTCCCAATTTTAATTATCAATGGCATTCCACCCATAAGTTTCAATGTGTGAGATGCAGCTCAAATACCAAAAAAAAAAAAAAGTCAACCCAAAACCACACTCAAAACAGACACAGACAAATTAAAACGAACACACAAACAAACTCTACACACAAAAGGAATTATTAAAATCATTGTAAAAATCCCAATAGCTCAAATTTAATTTCAAATGTTTAAAATCTCAGAATGACAAGGCCATGAAATCGAATAAGGCCAAACAAACTCTCCCCAAAATGACCAAATCAAAGCATACTATTAAAATGAAAATAATTAAAATCAATTATATATCCAATATATATTTAATTAAACATAAAATCCCACAAACTATGTCATTAAAAATATAAAAAATTTAAAAAGGGGTAGACCAGCTACACCCTACTCAAGCGATAACAAATCGCTCTGCTAACTTTAAAACAATTCGCTAGTTTTTCGTGATTAGCCGCAGTCGACATTACGTTTTTGAGCCACAAACTCTTGGCTTCACAAGAGGGCTTCTTTAGGTGATGATCCCGCGTCATTAAACAGTCAAAAAGATAATGGTCAGGATCTCCAAGTGACTCGCATTCGCAAAGAGGGGAAGATAAAATTTTGAATCTGCTGAGGTAGCAGAGAAATGGTCCATATCCCGTTCAAAAATATATAAAATATTTATTTTTAATTAAAGTTTTTGTATCCACGCGAGGAACAAAACCCCTGATCCGGTTTCCAGAAGCTGTTTCATATGCGCCATAATAAATTTGCCAATCTTCTAGTAATTTCTTTTTAAGTGTAAATTTAACAAAGGAGTAAGGGAATGGGATATCCATACCCTCACCCTCAACACTAGCCAATTTGGCAAAGTGGTCGACGTGAGCCTTCACCCAGGCAAGCCCAACCAATCCCTCCGCCAAGCAAAATTTATTTTTAATGGAAATTACAAATTTAGATCTAGACCCGTAGCTCTTGAGGGCCTCGATGGAAGACCTACTATCAGTGTAAATGTTGATTTTCTTTTTATTTTCAGTAGCCGTTGGTGTGGTGCATAAGTTTGGAGAGCGGGGTGCCAGCTCAGGTATCATCCTCGTCATCTGACCGCGGTTCAAAATTACGAAGTCCGTCCCAAAATTGCCCTCATATTGCTTCAAAACTGGTCGTAAATATAACTAAATTAAACTAATCCGTGTGCTGACAGTACATAACTATATATATTCACATAAAATGTGCTTAAATTTCTTTTCTTTCGTCGCATTCGATTATCCATAGCTTTTATGCAAAATTATTAGCAACAAAAATACTCAGTATCAACGATTTTCATTTTTATAGCACGTGCAACCATTTTTGGCCGTCATTTTGAAACAAGGGGTCCAATGGATGGGGTCTGTACAAAAAATTGTATCAAAATACATCCCTCAAAACTGAGCAAAGTTTTATGCTGGTAATCAGAAACCTAATCTTCTTACTAAAAATATGACTATCCTACCTAACTATTTTGTTCTTTTATGCCTTTGAAGAAACCCTTTTAAAGGGAGAGCATACTGTTAAATATTCTGCTATCAGTACAGCTCTTCAGAAGACAAACTAGTTATGGTAGAAGTCTCTCATGCATTCAATCGAATCCCGGAGAAAGCATGTAAAAGTGAATAATAAAAATAAAAAAATGTTTTTAAAACACGCTTTTATTAGTATACTTTATTACTTTTATTAGTATTCATTAGTGTAAAAAATAATTCTTTTTGTCAAAAAAATATTAAGCAAAAGTAACCAAATCGTAGCACAGTGAGGAGCTGTTAGAGCCACTCTAAGCAAAATGGGTTTTTAATCCCATTTATAACATATTTTAATTTTTAATGAATATTTAGGGATTCTCTTTATTATGATATTCATTGTGGTTTATTTTCTCAATATTTTTTTAATACCTATCCTTTAATTTACTTCTTAATTCATTATTATGAATATTTTAGAATCTTTGTAAGCAGGCAACAGCAGTGTGATGTCGAAAAGACAGTGCTGCCATCTATGGATATGTTTTGAAATAAAATTTTGAACTGAAGAGCACTGACGTAGGATCAAAACCCTACCACCTTTATGGTTTTCTTCAATTGAAGCCGTTTTAATGAAAATGCAATGTTGTGAGATTATTTTACAGATTCTTAATAGTTAACAGGTTCTTCAATAAAAAGCAATTCAGAAATTTTAATAAATTTTGTTACATTTTGAGCGTGGAATTCCAGATGAAATTAGTAAATTCGATTGTCAACGATACATCTAAGTCTGGTTTCGGTTAATGTACATGTATAAAAAATAGAAACAAACTCTAATAATAGTTATATTAAAACTAAAAATGAGAAATTTCTATGAATCTCACTTGTCTGCCATCTAGAGTTGAATAGCATGATTACAAACATTAAAAAGGTTTCGAACTTTGATATATGGACAATGAACCATGCCGCAATTATCATTGGACCATTTTAATATAAATAAAAGTCATGAATATGTTTTTATATGGGTATGCTTCTTTTACATCCCACCCTAAACTACTTGACCGACTTCAACCAAACTTAGAACTATTATTATTTAAGACAAGAGAAATATTACTGTCAACTTTTCAGAAAGCAAATGTTAATTAAATATTCAGTTAATTAGAAGTTAACCGAAATTTTGACGTTTTCCCGCAGTAACTTCAGAGCAATTTATCGCACATATTTTTTTTACCATTTTTTTGTTATTAATTTTAGTGTATTTTTTAACAATGCCATTCATCATCGTAACGAAATCCAAACCAATTTCTTTGTTTTTCACTTCTCAATGCACCCAGTTGATATATCACAAGTTTTTAACACCTGTCTTTCAGTTTGTCCCATGTCCACCCAACCGGTACAGTTGCTGTCATGGCATCAGGCACGGGGACATGGGGCGGCGTTCTGTCCTTTAGCTTGAGCTTACTGATTTGTAAGATATTTTATTTCACTTGATAATATTAGTTAATTTTTATTGCAAATATTTTTTAACTTTTATACTTTTTAAGTAAAAGAAATAGCATGTGGCAGCATGCAAGAGTAGGTGCTCAGCGCAAGCACGCGATTATTTAAAAAGCATAATCTATATCTTTATATATAAAAGGCAAATACCATGACTCACTCATCACGAAATCTTCCAAATCACTGGGCCTAGAAATTTGAAATTTGGCAGGCGAGTAGGGGGCGAGTCTTGAGGAGTAGGTGCTCATTCAGAAAGGATTTTTCGAAATATTAATTAGAATTTAAATTATTTAAAAATTACTTTAAATTTGAAAAGAAATTAATTTTTTGGAATGACTTGGGAACTATTATCGCAAAAACACTATTTTTACGTCATCTTAAAGATAAAAAAATTAGCTTTTCAATGACACCAATCTTATTTCCATGCGACATTTTGTTCCATTTTAATTAATGTTTCAAAATGTTTTAAAACACGAATTTTAACGATGTTTTTATTGTTGTAAATAAAATTCAAACCATCTCAGTATTTCAGCAAATCTTTTATTCACGCGCTTTTGCAAATGTTACGGTTGTGATAGTATAAATTGTTTTCTTGGGAAATTAACTCCAAAGCAGAATTTTCACTTTAGTATTCATTGAAATGTCTTGAATATTTTATCGCACCTGCTTCAAAATAATATTTTTATAAAGCGTGGCAGTAAATATTTGATTTCAGATTTGTTTGTTTTTCATCTTGGGGTAGACTGAAATGATTTTCGTCCTTTCTTCAAGCATTTAATCTTAAGCTTTCCTGCCATTTTAAAATTATTTGGCACGAAAACGCTTTCAAAATTTTGTATATTGCATTATAGGTAATTTTTTATTAAAATTTTGGTTAGGCTTGCCACCAAACTTGAATTTCTTCAAGTCATAACTCATCAAATTTGATATCAGAAACTAGAAATTACAACCTGAAACTAGGAATTACAAAAAGGCAATAGTGTTCGGGAAAACTAACTAATTTTTAAATTTTATTGCCTAACTCCTATACTCCCGAATCTTTTAGATGCCTATGCATTTTTTGCCGCCTCACTTTTTTTACCCACTGGTTCACACGGGCGTCCAGCATGTTCGGCTTTCTCAACCATATTCAGCGTTAATCATTCTACCAATGAGAGATAGATGAATTGAGTGAAAATTATTTGAAACTCAGTTTGTATGTTTCGTTAGCTGCGATGCATCATACAGAATTGTATCGCTGCCATTTTAAAATTTACGTCTTTAAATATTTTGCTATCTGTCGAATACAATAAAATATTCTGTTTTTTTTTTGTTCATCTTTCCTGAGTTATCGCGACTGAAACTACGACGGGTAATGCTATAATTAATATAGAATACAGAAGTAAAAACTAATTTAAACGGGCTAACCAGCTGGTCGCCGAACGCGGCTAGTAGTATATAAAACTCAACGTATGTATATATGTTTGTTCCAGCATCACTACCGAACGGCTAAAGGGATTTTGATAAAACTTGTTACACATGTTCCTCATTAATCCACTTGAAGTATAGTAGGGGGTAAATAAGCCCTAACACAGTACCTCAGAGTAGGATGGAGTAAAGGCGCCTAAATACAAACAGCAGAAAGGCAGCTGGACGTGCTTAGCTATTTCGATGAAATTTGGCATATATGTTTCTCATGGGCCAACAAAAAATACTGTAGGGTTAATCAAATTCTAACCCAATCCTCTTGGGTAGTGTAGGGCAAAGTCGTTTAAATGCAACAAATGGCCAATTGACATGAAATTTTATACAACTGGATCGATTTTGATGAAATTTGATACTATGTTCCTCATTAGTCGACATAAAATACTGTAGGGATAAATAAACCCTAGCCCAGTAATTCAGGATAGTGTGGGACAAAATACTCTGAATACATGTAACTGAGGGCAGAACGACATGTTGTTGGATATGATTTGGATGACTTTGATGTAATTATGCACATATGTTTCTCATTAGCCGACTAAAAATACTACAGTGGTAAATAAACGCTAACCCCAGCTATGATGGAAGAGGGGGCAAAGTCGTTTAACCCTTTGAGGACGACTATCACGCGAGTGTGCCAGCTACTTGGCATATTCTCTCCCGCCCTGTCACAAATTTTAAGGCCTATGGGCTAAGGGTCAAAGAGCTATGATGGAAGAGGGGGCAAAGTAGTTTAACCCTTTGAGGACGACTATCACGCGAGTGTGCCAGCTACTTGATTGCGAATTGCATTAGTTTCTTCAATGTGTACAAATTTACGTTGAAAAGTGCTTTTTTTTTTTGTTCTCAGTAAGGTTTAAATTCTTTCCTGGCAATCTTTTCTAATTACATATACTTTTTGAAAATAAAACGGTTCAGATTAACCGGAACGGGATTAGCGGGGTTCTACCTCTCTATACTCATAATTGTATTGCAAATCTTTTCCATATAAAAACCTCTGATTATAGCATCTATTATTTTAAAACCCTGATATAAAATTCTCGTTCTTAATCTGGGCTCCATTTGCTAAATTTGTTTGACTCACCTCCTCGCCCTGCCCAGAAGGGTGATCAATACAAGCTGAATTCTCATTGCATTTTCGTTGAACAATATTGGAGTCATTTTCAATTAAAATTTCAACAAATGACTCAATCATTAAATGAAATATGTTTCATCAAAACTACACCACCCTCCAAATAGTAAGCATTTTCTGCATGGTTATCGGCAATTATCATCCCAAAAGGTAGATTAAAGCAGAGTTAATTCAATTATATTCATTACGTTGCTCATGTTAATCGTTCTATCAGTCCAGTTATTGTATGTATTTAGGTGACATTTCCCATCCTACCCTAAAATGTTCCGTAAGCACCTTATATACCCGAACAGTAATACGCCAATATTGCCGATTGGCGAACATGCACAACAGGTTTCATCAAAAGCGCCCTAGCTGAATACCATGTTAATCCAGTCTATTTGTTACATAGACTTAGCCCGAGGACGGCCGCGCGGAAAAACGTGAGCCTGATCTGGCCGACGTTACCCAACGCGCGTGGCTTCCTCAGGAGCCGGTGGTTTTCAATTGCCTAATTGCACCAAAGCTGGTGACACGCCGACGTCAGTCGGTAGCTAAAAGCCACAGAGCCGGCAATGTATTTACAGCGTCGGTCCTCAAAGGTTAGACGACTTGCCGCCTTTAAATCATAGATCTTGACTCAGCCAATACCTAAAAATTTGTGACAGGCGGGAGAGAATATGCCGGGTGA
>BGPR01049761.1:0-11230 GCA_013235015.1 Araneus ventricosus
TTTAAGGACTAAATATAAAAGTAAGGACTTTTAAGGACGCGTACGAACCCTGTTTAACTTTCAATAAATGAGAAATTTTATTTAAATACATACTCACAAATAATTTAAATAGATATATATTTAATTCAACATTACCGAAAAATGAATTCAAAATAAAATTTAGTACTTACCAGTGAACTCCTGTACCAGTTCTCCAGTGCTCCTTTAGCTTTTTAATCCAAATACTGCCAATGCGAGAATGTCCCGTCATGCTAAACATGGCCGAGCGAACACAGAAAGATGCGGCGGCACTTTGTTGGATGGAAGTAGTTAAAGTTCTTCCTCAAGTATACCAATAAATCACTCAAAATAAGGACATTAATGAAGCTTTGAAGTGTGAAAAGATTCTATCCCCGGATGGATCAATCGATAGCGGCGTCTGTTTTATGTATCTGTTAAGCGGGTAGCGCAATTTACTCAGTTTCACTTAGTGATGAAAGTTTCAGTTTGGAAATGAAGTTATATGAAGAGGTGAGATTTAACATCTGGCATGATAAAATAAAAGTAAATTCACTAATACCATTGTATTTGGTAGGTACTAGAGTTATGAGCACGGTCAAATTACCGGACATATGGTAAAATGAACGATACTTTCTGAGGAATAATCTGGTAATTTTATCGTGATTCTCGTAGAAAAACGAAGTGTATGGTATGAAAACCGTTTTCGCTGATAAATTAACTTTTCAGCGTTGTAATTTTACTAAACATGTTGGTATAAAGAGCCAAAATTTCGAAAACCAGAAATTCTCGTAAACCGTTACCAGAACGAACAGTAAGATTATTAAATAAATGATTTAAATACCGTAAATTTTGTTAATTATCACCAGAATTCTGGTTTTATTACCAGAAATACCATTACCATACAAATATGGTTTTTCTGCCAGAATTTTTTTCTCAGTGTAGAGTGTATATTAATTAATATATAAATTTCTCTTTGTACAAACAGTAGAAATGTAATCTAACTTTGGATAAAATCAACAAATGCTTCATTTTGGGAGTAATCCTAAATAATAAAAGAAGGAATTCTAGAAATTTTATAATAACTTTCTACCCACGTTTTGGTAACAAAACATTCTGCGCATTTTTTCGAAACAGTTATTTTTTTAAAATTTATAAAACTTATTCATTTTTAAAAGAAAATACATAGCTTATTTCTTATGATTATCCCATTAAGCTAGAGAAGTAACGTGTAAATAAAAATTCACATGCATGACAGGTACACTCCGAGGAATATTAGTACTCAGCAAAAATTTTGAATAGCGGTACATTTTTTTAAGAAAGATGCTCTTCATATAAAAGACTGCTTATTCTTGACAGATTCTGTATCCGTGTTGCAGGTGCCTTTGAAATAACCACATTGTAACAAACGAGTAGATGACATCAATTCAATTGCGAAGGAAGATAATTGGACGTCTTGAAGGAGACAGCGACAGTCGTTAGTAGTCCACAACAATCTTTTGAACTTTTTTTTTGTCTGGAACAACAATCTTTTCATCATTTCCCGCTTGTGCAAATGATATCTAAAAACTGGTCATTCACTACCTCTCTACATCATGTAAATGGCGTGGTGAAACTCCATGCGATTCCATTTTTATACACATCCATTATGGCATTAACGACCACTCCACTCCACGCAAATCCATCGGCTGTGGGTCATACAGATCACTGATCCTTTTTCATGAATTACGCATTTTTAGACAGGCTGGGACGGTGTGAGTTTCCATCCATCCATCCAATCAAGATTGTTCCCCAACCCCCGCCTTCTCGGACTTCCTCTGTGATCCACGCACACCAAGCCTGTCTCCCCCTCTACAATGGAACATTTCGTCGTTTAACAAGCAACGCCACCTATCTCATTTTTTTTTAATTTCAAAGAGGAAGTAAATACTAAATTATTCGCAACCAATAATGAATATTTCTGATTTTTTTTAACATCTGATAAAAATATATCACTCCATGTTACCACCAGATATGAAAAAATATTCAAATATATTCGTTATTGGTTGCAAACAATTATATATTTTACATCCTTCTTACTTGAAATTTTTAAAAACTGAGATAGGTTATAATGCTTGTTAAGCGACGATTTTTTCTTTGCACACTTCTTCGCCGACAGTTAAAACACTCCGTACTCTATGGGTGAGTGCGCAAGTGAATGAAAATTGAAATACACAGTCGAGTCACAATATTATGACCACCAGGCAGGTTGGCGTAAACACAGTTGTAGCCAATCACAGGTAAGACTCAGAAACCTGTTTGTTTGAAGGCGTATAAAGGTGGTTTTAGAGTACGTGTTCGCATAGTAATAATTGCCGTAATGGGTAAGTCACACGATTTAACGGACATTGAAAAGGGTATGATCATCGGCTACAGAGCACGCGGCGGCAGCATTTCTGAAACCGCAGCTTTCGTGAAGTGTTCACGTAGTGCCGTAGTGAACGTGTACAATAACTGAAAGAATCAAGAGGGGGCGCATTCCAGACTTACAAACTGTGGGACACCACGGGCCATTAATGACAAGGGTGAGCGCCGCTTTCGTCGTCTGGTTAAGAGTGATCGACGCGCTACGGTCGATACATTAACGGCCCAAATGAATCAGCAGTGCTTCAGAAAGCTATCCAGGACAGCTGTGCAACGCACTCTATTGCGTATTGGCCTTCGCAGCAGACGCCTGATTTCAGCACGCATGTTGCCAAGCGTGCATCGCAAGAAACGTCGTGCATTTGCATTACAGCGCAAACATTGGACCCTAGAACAGTGGGAAAAGGTTGCTTTTTCAGTTGAGTCTCGTTTTCTACTGCATTGGAACCATGGGCGCTGGCGTATTCGTCGAGAGACATCAGAAATCTAATTTCCAGGAACCATTGTTAGGTGCCAACAAGGTGGAGGAGGCAGTGTGATGGTCTGGGTCATGTTTTCTTTGCACGCTTTAGGTCCATTAATTCCTGTGGAAGGTACCCTGAATAGCTGTGCGTACTTATCCATCGTTGGCGATCAAGTGCATCCTTACATGGCAACTGTGTATCCCGCGAATGATGGCGTGTTTCAACAGGATAATGCCACATGCATGTGTCAAAAATTGTCCGTCCATGGTCCAAGGAGCAAGATGAAAATTTCCAGTTACTACCCTGGCCTCCAAATTCCCCAGATCTTAACCCTTGAGAAAATCTGTAGGAACATCTCGATCGACACATCCGACAGAAAGACCTCCACTTCGGAATCTTCACGAGTTACGTGATGCTCAGCTGTTCTCATGGTCACAGATGCCTGTCGCCATCTTCCAAGCACGCATTGAGTCCACGGCCCGCCGCTTAACTGCTGTTTTGGCGGCAAGAGGAGGCTATTCCGGCTCTGAGATTGGAGGTCATAATAATGTGACTCGACTGTGTAAACAAACATATGAAAGGATATTACTAATTTGTGTTTACCAGCTCGGATATAAAAATCCAAACTTTAAAACAATGTCGGACACCAAACATGCAGACGAGTGAGGTTTATAATATTAAAAAGTTTAAGTAGAAATTTTTTTTATTAAAATAGTGGTAACACTTTTATGTACATTTAATTTTTTGTTTTTATATGTCTCTTACTGTGTAAACTATATTTGGAAACTGATTACAGATGTGAATGATTCAAATGAAACTACGTTCAAGCAGTTCTTACTAACTTATTACGTAAGAAAATTGTAAGTTCTTCAAATAAGCCTCATACGGTATCAAGCGTTAGCTCTAGAATCGTACAAGATATAAAACGAACTCCTTTTCTAGTGTATCTGTCACATGCGGGCGTCTGCTCTGTACGTTAAGTCCAGAATTTATAAAGTATTGCAATTTTGTGAAAAATGACATTAATCTATCTTATTGAGTTTATACGTTATTATGTTCACATACATGCGGAAAGCATCGCTCTATCAATTGCTGCTATCTGATGGTTTAAATTGTAAGCAATGCTGCCAATAATTTCTGATTTCATAAACAGAAAAACATAATTTCGCTATCTTCAGTACAAACGGCATCTTTCGATCTTCATTCGTTTGTGAATTAGATGTTTTTAAAACTTTTTTCTGGCTTCTGAATCTCAGTGCATGTGTGCAATTTTTAGGAATTGAAATTACTGCTGTTTTGTTTCTAGTTCAGTTTCAGATTTTATATTTCTCTGGCTAAACATCCTGTTCACTGAAATTTTTAATTTTTTCTTATTACGAAAGGGGGAAATAAGTTAATAAATGAATATTTGCAGGATTTAACTCGAAATGTATTTTCTAAATTAATTTGCATTTGTAGAGTGTATAATTTTAATTAAAATAAATTTTTCTTTGTAAAGTTAGTACGAATGTAATCACACACTGGATGGAATCGACAAAGCTTTAATTTTTGGTGAAATCTTAAAAAAACCCAGGTAAACCTGGAGTTTAGGGTGCATACTTGTTCCTCGCCAATTTTTGTTAGCGCAATTTCATTTGCTTTCACGAAATACTGCTTTGTATGTTTCTTGCGCACTTCTTATTGGGCATTGATTCTTCCGCACGGCTGCGGCATCTCAAAAATTGAGCACATACATTAAATTTGCCATTTTTTAACTTAAAAAGACATCAGCTGCCTCGCTTTCAGATTCGGGAAACTCGTAGCTTCGCTTATTCATTGAGAAAGGAAACGCACAGAAAAAAATACCGCTGAACCAACAGGAATTCAAAATGATCAGAAACGAGAAAAGTGTATTAAAAACATCACATACCTATTTTAATCGCGTGCTTCTTCACTGGATAGTGATAGAATAAACCAAAAAGTCCATAATCAGGAGCGAAGTTTACGGGTATCGAAACATATCCATTCAGAAATGATCAAAAGAGTCAAAATTCAAACCGTAGAATTCCAAACGAAATAATATCCAAATTCAATTAAATCGATCAAGAATTGCAGAAACTTAAATCTCGATTAAATTTCATATGTAATAATATTGGATAAATAAATATATCTAACAATACCATTGATGAAAGTTGCAAATGATTATAAACTTCCTGTGAAACGGGGTGAGCCCTAAATGTTTTACTTCTTTATCAATTTTTGGTCTTTTCCCTATATAATGGCTATAATAAATATTCCATAAATAACGGTTGCCTACATCGTTGTTATTGCAGATACGCGGCGTTTGACAATGGAATTATATCTGAACTTATTAGGTGTTAACTGTGTAGAATAGTTTATCTCTGTGTGAATAAAATGGGCCTTCCTTCTTAGAAGTGACTAGTGAAGTTGCTCTGAACTAAGGACAGAAATGCCTTATGACCCGCACTCATGAGATGGCTGAAAATGAAGAACGGTTCTTCCAGCAAGATGGAACTCCTCTCCATTACTCTCACGATGTGAGGGTCTATCTTAATGAGTTGTGGTTAACAGATGTTTAACAGGAAGAGTAGCATTGTTGGCATGCTAACATAACATGACAAACACCATTGAGTTCCACAATCTCTGTACCTCAACGATGTTTGCGTTTTCGGACACACTCACGAAACATCATCCTTATAGCACAATTGCAGCTGCAAAAGACCAAATGGAATTTAAATCCTTAGAGTCGTATTACTTTTCATTGGTATGGTTTCATCCGCAGGGCCTGCACAATAACGGCAAACAATTCTAACGCTTCTGGTTAGAGGCAAAACTTTTTACTTATATAAATTTATGTCAGTTATAAAACTATGATGTTAATGATTGTGTGTCACAATCATTAAATCAATAAATATCATATACGCAATGTGCATGTGATATTTATTTAAAGTGTATATAAATTTTCTGTTCCACCCTATATGAATAAACTTTTGTATGAAGGTGGTTTTGTGGTCTAAGTACCTTGAGGTAAATAAGGTATGCTGATATGTTTTGGAAGTCGTATCTTCCGAACCATTGCAGTAGGTAGCGTTGCTGACATGAATATGCCTAATAAGAAATTTTAAAATATAGTATATTTGATACATGAAGAATATGTTAATTGAAAAAATAATCATATGAAGCAATATATAATTGTAATAGTATACGAAATAATAATGATAAAATGTTGGAAAAACAGAAGCTTATAGCAAACACAAGGAACCAGCAGCTATGCATTCAGGTAAAAAGTAACATGATAAACACCAAAAGATAATTGGGAATAAAACAAAAGTATAGAGAAAAAGGTTTTAACTTGTTCCTTCAGCTTCAGATAATTGTTAATAAAACAAAAGTTTGGAGAAATGTTTTTAACTTATTTCTCCAGCTTCTGGAGAATTAGCCTTGCTTTTAAACCCACCGTCTTATAAATCTGCAACTCTTTAAAATCGAATTTTAATGCAAATTAGCTTCCCAAAATATTCAATTCGGAATATCTACTTCTCGAATCATAAGCATTATGTAATAAAATTTATGAAATAATTTTTAAACGAGTACAGATGCTTCACGCAAGTAATTACCGAAAATGATCTAAAGTGCAAGTGATAAATGAAACACGAAAACTTCAATGTATTGCACAGTTCGACTACTTCTCAAATAACTAAGAATCATTGAAATCACAATGTCGTGAATGTAGTTTTCTAAAATGCTGATTATCGATTTTGGAATGGAAAGGATAAAAGGGAAAAGATAAAGACTCTTTGGAGGAACAATCAGTAAATGATTCTTGTTAGGAAATGTTAAGATTTCAACATTTTTAAAAATTTCAAATGAGATTTAAATATTACAGCTTACGAAATTTCTAGAAAGAGGATTATTTATGTAACATTGAATAATTTGAAGTTTTCAAATCAAAATTTGCATTCATACTTTATTAACTGTATTTAATTAAGAGAAAAAATCATCAATCTAAATGAAGAAAATCAGCTATTAATATTGCAATTGTTCTGCGAGCTCAGAATAGTCCTGGGAGATTCGTTTCTAAAACTTTTCAACTACATTGATTTTGAAATGCGAGTAGTCGTTGAGCTACTGCAATAAAATCATCGCTTCAAGTTAGCTTCAAGAACTCTCCTGAATTAGAGGGACCTAAAATCAGGATAATTTTGATATATTTCTTACTTTCTGTGGTGTGACAGTTAGAATAATAACTGCTTAGAAGGTCTTGAACTCTTCCAAAAGGTTTTTTTCCCTTCTGTTTCTATTGAAATGTGTTTTTTATTTTTTCGACCTTCAATTTATTTATTGAAGACTCTGCTGTATGTAGTCTATATTTGGCGAAATGTGGCGAAAGTGTATATGTTCTAATTTGCTTATCAATAACTTCAGTTGTTGCTTGCGGAAATTTCCGTGATTTGCGATAATTTTTCTTGATATGCTATTGATATTTGTTGCAGAAATAATGATGCGGTTTAAATATTCTATTTCACTCTCGATTTTAGTTCTACTAGAAATGTGATCCCCTTAAGAGGGGTCCTCAAATATGGGGATTAGGACCTGCCATAAAAGTAAACAGAGTCTCGCTTCCCGGTGGAATATAGTAATAGTGGGGTTGAATTACCCCCCGCCAATGACGGATAGTACCTCCGTCTGAGGGAACGTCGCATGAGCCATTCCTAATGGAGGCTATTATGAGGGGACCACAGTGCCCGCTTAATTGTCGCTGCGGCCCAGATCATTCTTGTAGAATCAACATGCCTATGCTGGTCGGAGCAATTCGTTTGGGGTTACCCTACTAAAAATGACAGGATTATCACCGCGTGCTTAGTTAATGCTGGTTCGGTCATTTATTTTTTTTTGCCCGGGTTATAACCGTCTTTTACAAAAAAATCCTATAACAGGGTGAAAAGACCGGCGAGATTAGCTTTGGATAAGATCGACTGTTTTAAGAAGGATTTTTACAATTTCTTCCTTATTTACTCCTCAGAGTAAAAAAAAGCAAAGCTGAAAGGCCTTCCGGATCCACTACAGCGCTAGAAATAAAATTTAAAATTAATTAACTATGAAAAAAGAAAATAAATTCAAAATAATTTCTGAGCGGTTTTAATGAATATTTTTAAGTCAACATTGTTTTATTAATAAATACAGGTTTCAAATATGGAAGATTCTGAAAGGATAGTGCACTGTGCAAGTCTCCTTAATCTCCGTTGTTTCCTCTATCGTAACCTAGACTTGCCCTAGACTAAAATCATTGTTCTTTCGTTCTTAAATGTAATAATTTTCCAACTATCTAAGTGCTGTGCCATCTTGTTTATGGCAGTGGACCATGTCACTCCGAAGAATAAATCCACGCACAAATTCCAATCACCTACCTTTCTCGAATCACTCATTTAGTATTTGTCCTTTATTCTTTTCCCTTGAAAGTTGTGTGTGTTTCAGCCATTTATTGCTTTAAAACTTCTTTGCAAGCATCGTTTGTTTGTATATTTCATGTATAAATACACTAAATACAAACATGAAAGGAGCAACTTAAAATATTCAGGAAATATGTTTTTGAGTGATTCCGGCACATGAGTTTAATATCAAGTCTATAATTTTTAAACACACTGAGTACACTTTTGAAAATAGTTAAGATTGTTTAAGAAATGTATGCATTGAAATTGATTTATATACGTATATAAAAAATTTAATAAATTTATTTTGGTTATAATATATTATGTAACAATATGAAAGTAAAAGTAAATTGCAATGGTAATAGAATTTTTTAGATGAGTTATTTCAGTCTGAAATATAAATTGAACTAATCTGTAGAATACATTGCACTAGTTGCAATTATAATTCAGCAGATCTTATCAAGCACAAATGTTATGAAATTGTTCACCATTCTCATGCCAATTATCTGATGACACAAATTTTATTTTTGTCAATATTGTGGCTCCATATGAAATTCAAATTTTGAATTGACCATAAAAGTTAAATTTAATTCTTACACTTAATTTCTGTGGAAAACTGCATCAATTTCAAACATAAAATGAAATCGGTATACGCATATTGAAGATTTTCTGCATCTATGTAAATTTCGATTTGGCAATTTATTTGGTGATATTCATTACCATGTTGCACACATGCATTTGATGATTTTAAACATTGAATTGAATGTCTCTCGGTGAATTATCATCTATCAAAAAGAATCAAGAATAATGTTCTTTTTCTAACACTGTATTTCTCGCTCGAAAAGTATATTTTTATGCAAAAATTAAACAAACTAACAATGTTCAACTACTTTTCGTTTTCCGTTAAGCTACTAACTCTATTTCCCTTTCTATGACTATTTTTGATTAATATACTCTACATTCAGTATATAAATCTTTGTACATTTGATGTATATTTTGATTTGTTGTACTTTACTTAAAAATGCTAACTGAACCAATTATATATAAAGGCTGGTTTCCACTTTTCATGCGGCATCTGTTTGGGAGAATGTGGGTGCTCCTTGGTAGCACGTAGCTTATTTTGCTGTTTACATTACTGTAAACATCAGCAAACATCAACGTATTATTCAACACTAAAAAATATTCATTATTTTATACTTCATAGAAAAATTTTATATTAATGACTACTATGCAACATTTGACGTACAGGTACGGAGAAAAGCAAAATATAAATAATATGCTAAGCCTTTTTTAATCATATCAAAATTAAGATAAATATGATAGTAACTGTCCTGTTGCCATCCTGTTGCGTAAGTGAAGCGGGCAAAAGATATAATTGAACCTGAGTAAATGAAAATTCCCTTCCGCGACCCATCCCCTCAAACTGACCGCTTTCTCAACACATCTTAGTATGCAAAATAATTAATTACTAGCGCAGAAAAAAGAGCGCGTGAGTTGTTGAAAGCAGAAAAATCAGGCAAGTGAAGTCTAATCCACTTTCACCTTTTTAGGACCACGGTCACGACAGAACCCTCTGAAGTGTTTTTCGTTGCGTTGGTTGAGATGTCGTTGCTACTGCACAATCTAGTGCAGTTATGGATGGAACTCTCTCGACGGAATTATGTAAAAGCGTAAAGTTGACGGTTCTTCAGCCGATTCTTTCAGTGACTCGGATATGCATATTTTTGTTTTATCTTTTCTGATTGTATATTGTTTCTGTAATATTTTTACTTTTGAAATCATCACTGTATATCAATGATTCTGTATTTCAGCAAGAATTTTTTTCGCACAGAAGTTCAAGAAAGATTAATATAACTCAAAAATGAATTCATATAATTCAATTCATAATGAATTCATTATGACTCATATATTCATTATATAATCAATTCATTCAACATTATTTTCTTGAAAGCGAGTTTTCGATAGATCGATAGATCTTTACCACGCCGTGAGCCATTTGCAAGATCAATAACACCTGGCATCAACAGACTTTGAATACATTAAGTTATAAAAATTAATTACTAACACGGATTATTTACCCATAAGTTTAGAAATAGTTTTAGTAATAAATTCAATATTTTAAGTAATCTTATTGCTGCATTTCTGAGTGTATTCATCACGTACATTGTATTGGTTTCCTTAGTTATTGAGGACGCTCTGAAGCATTTCCACGTGAGGAAGGAAAACCCAAAGTCTGTTAATTCGAAATATTTACTTCTGAGGATATTATTAATGCTGACAAAGTTATAATGTTTATCATAACATATTATATTTTGAATTTCTTTAATTTTTTCCATTGTAAATTTACGTAATTGTACGCAATTTTAAATAATACTCAGAAATGTTTATTTATTTTTTTATGAATTTTGAAAGTATACTCTTCATACGTAAGCCTGCAAGAATCCTGCAAAAAGTGTCTGAATCTATGAAATTTCATTTATTGAATAGTTTCTTAAAAGAAATATCATTCTAGCATTACCATTCAAGTAATGAACTATAATTTTATACCATGATATATAGAATTTATAAATAATCTCACTAGTGCAAAAGCGCAGGATATATTATTACTGACTGAGATTTTCTATGTTTTAGCACATTTTGCATCAGCTGGTAAATTTTTCGGCCATTCAAAAAGACGGTTCAGAGCATCAGACAAAATTTCAGAAATATCTAGAGATAACAAATTTTATAGAGACACAATGATTGCTATATATTCAAAGTGGTATTATTAAAAAAATATTTCTCACTATTCTGAAAGAAACGTCAAATGATTTCGCATCAGTAAACACGTTTAATTATGCTATTTAAAAAAACGAATTAAGTTCACTTTATCTAAATAGTTTCGGAAAATAAGTAAGTCTGGAAAAATAAGGGTCATTAATGGTGTCAAATACACGC
>BGPR01049762.1:0-11228 GCA_013235015.1 Araneus ventricosus
TTCTAATTTTCCCTTTTCTAGGGATTGCTGTAGCTAAGTTGCCACATAGCCGATTTGTGTCGTTGAGCAATAAAAATAACTATAGTAATCCCCATGCCCCTGTGGAGCCACAAAGGGGGCGCATGGGTTACTATTGTTATATTTTATTGCTCAACGACACAAATCGGCTAGTATGCACCGGGCCTAACAGATGATCTGGTCATCTGACTTGCAGATTGAATTTCGTAAGATTCCGAGGAAGGGACGGAAAAATAGTTTGATGATGACCGAAAGAACATTAGCTGTTCTTATGAATTTGTTGTGGCATTCATTTCGGCGGAAATGTGCGAAAGGTTTTTCTCATATTTTCTGAAAGTGTGGAATTAATTACTCATTTGTGGTTTTTATTCATGGTGTATGTCTTGTGATTATTGGTGTTTTTAAATAGAAACGGGTGTTGGGTATTTCATAATGTTAGAACAGCCGGGTGATGTATAAGGAGTTAAACAAACTTGCGATTTTATATTTCAACGTCTTTATTTTTTACTAAACATTCTTTTTATAATTTTCGATATTTTTAAGAAAAATCAGATCATTGATCATTACAAGACAACATGTAATAAACTAAATAATTATTTTTTTACTTTTTAAACAAAAAATAATAGAATCTGTCGATAACCATAACCTTTTAGATAAAATTATTTCCTCTTTTAACTATCAATATAGTACTCAATGTAAAAATTTTGAAAATTTGATTTATAAGCTTTAAAAAGGGACTTTTGATGTTGATTGAGTTGAAATATATTAAGAACCATCATATGAACACAGATTAAAAAAATAGATAAACATTTATTTAGCGAAAGGCGAACACAACGTTACAGTATAGCGATACTTTGCGAATTCTGTTTTCAACTGTCCAAACATCATCTTAACGTTGCGTTGCCACGATGAAATAAACAAAATAAATTTTTAAAAAAACGAGAACCTTACAGATTATTAAGTCTATCTCATTATTTTCTTTAGATGCTTCTGAACAAACCTTTGAATAAATTTCCTAGGCGTATTTATTAAAGAAGTGTCTTAAAGAAAGTCCTAGTTTTTGATTTTTTCCAGAAGCATCAGTTTTAACTTGCAGAAAAGTATATTTTCGAAGCAGATGGGATTTGTGCTGTTGCGTTAGTTGCCTCTCTACTATCTATATCACTGTTCCATAATTTTTTTTTAAATTTACTTCATCATATGCATCTTATAGAGGGTGGGCCTAAAATCATGGGTCAGACTTTAAGGGTGGATAAGGCATAAGACTTAAGGGTGTACAGAAACAAGTCATATTTACAATTGGGGTTTCAAAAGCCAAGGAAGACCATTAAAGGTGGCTATTTGCCATCGAAATATGTAAAAGAACCGGAAACATCAGATAAAATGTTGAACATAGGTTTACTGGAATACAAATTCATAATAGCGTAACAAAGTTGTACTAAAAATAACGCCATTACAGGCTGCAAGCCGCATGACAGGCACAGTGTCAAGGAGGATGCAGTATAAACAACAAAAATATGGAATACTTAAAGCGTTCAAAGGATTTACCGTCCGAAGATATACACGCTCCTCAAGTTGCTATACATGCATTTGTATGTAAATTTCTATTCCATTAATCCTGTATTGTACAATTTTTCTGGTGTATCCGTTTCCTTCACTTAATTCACTGTCAAAGAGTGCCCAGTGGCGGTCTCTCTTTCCGTTTGCTATCTCGTGTTCTATTGTAAAAGTGACTTTTTTTCCGGGTAGGGGCTTTATAAAAGGGATGAAAATGTGTCACCTTATGTGGGGGGTTGAGCTTTGCCAGTTCCGCCAAGGGCGCAGAATCACCTCGGTACGGCCCTGACTGTCACATACATAGAAACTAAAGTTTGCTATTACAACATATCGTCGGTTTATTGCTAAAAGTTACCAATTAAAACGAAAAAGAAAAATGATTTGAATGAAAAAATGATGATGAAAGCAAGATTTTGGCATTTTCCGTGATATTTTTCAAAAACATGTATTATGTCACAAAAACTATTTTTAAATATAATAAAAGTTTAAAAAATTAGCTTTTCATGACACAATTTTCGTTTCCGTTCAATTCGTTGCTCACATTTTAATAACTTTTCAAAAATTAAATTGTGTATAAAATATATATCCCTTTTTTTTATTGGTGAAGTACAAGAATACATAAGAACTTTTGCTAGATCACATTAGAAGAATTTTGGATGAAGACGAATTTTATTGTTTTTTTATTCATATTTATTCTAACGCTTTTTCTCATTGAAAAATTTACTATGTAATTGTCCCAAAACATCCGTTAAAATCTTTCTTATACTGCAAGATTTATGAACAAAATTTGAAGTAGCTATGTAATAAATACTAATAATTTATGGAGAAAATTAGCTATCGACGTGTTTAAAAAATCGTCTGGTTCAACTGATATTCTCATTTTAATTAAAAAACATTCCAGACTTCAAAAAGAATTTTGGGTATTGTAATTTTCTATACAAAAGTAGTTTTTTAGATCAAAACTATTAGACATGAAAGTATTTTAATCCCGAGTAATGCCGGGCATAACAGCTAGTTTATGATAAAAATTAGCTTCTTGCAGTTTTTAAAATATCGTTTGTGACAGTAATTTTTTGAGATCTAGGAGATTTGAAAATTCCCTAGATCAATAGATTTTTTCATTTTAATTAAAATTAAAGAGACAGGCGATAGAAATATTTTATATTGGAACTCCGTTGACTTCTAATTCATGTAAATAAAGCAAAAACATCGCAATGTTTAATTAAATTTTATTCTATTCTTTAAAAAAATATTAATAACATATGAAGAAAATTAGTATTCGAAGTTTTTTAAAAATCGTTTGGTTCAATTGATATGTCGGTAATGACAACTTATCAAGGTGTCGAGTATGGGGATTGTACATGATGTTTAAAAATTGCGGTGAAGAAGTTGAAATTTTGACTCATAATCGTCACCCGCAAACAAGTGTAAGTGGAGTGAAAATTCGACAAATTTGTGACCTTATTCCTGATGAATAAAAGTTCAGGAAATTAGTGGCAAAATGGGCATAAGTTAAGGGCGTGTGAAATTCAACATTCCAAATAAGTTGCAATTGCGTAAAATCACAGCAAGCTCCAGAACAATACAAGACCACATAAAGCTGGTGCAGCACAACCAAAATTAAAGAAACTTCATTAGACAACACTCGAACATCCTCCCTATATTCCATACTTAGCACCTTCGAGCTACCATTTTATTTTACCTCTAAAGAGGCATTAGGAGGAGAAAGATTTTTATCAGAAGAAAAGGTAGAATTTTTGTGCAACTAGCTTCGTACACATCGAGTTCTTTTTATCATACAGAAATGATAAACAAAACTCCCAATACGTTAGAAAAATTGTATAGATGTTAAAAGAAGATTGATAGAAAGATAAAATAGGTGTCATTTTTATAAGTATTCTTTCAGAAAATATAATTTAAAAAAGTATCGTTTTGGTTTGATCCACACTCGTATTCAAACTAGTGAGACTCTGGCCTCCTGTCTGCGTACGGCAGCACTCCCTCCCCTCCTTGGGCAACTACAGCTATAAAAGTTATGTAGTAACAAAAGAAATTTAATCAATAATAAAGATCATTATTAATAACGATTAGTTTAGCATTGCTGTTAGCTCATTTTTTAAAAGCGCAATAAAATTTTTAAATCCTCTCAGTATTAAAATAGAATCGGACAAATTTTGAAATGAATGATCCCCATATGTAAAGCGAGGGAAAATGTGTTTCATACAAAAAGAATAAAGGAAATTCGAGCCTTTCGTCCGAAACATCGTTAGCATGATAATATTTTAGGCCTGGTGCGTCTGCCCCAGCGGTCTTATATCAGCCGTTGCACTTTGTTTGATGACTTTTGCATCACGCAATTTAGAGAAACTCAATGATTACATCCACCTGAATCTTGGGTTGCAGAAACCACATAAGTCAAAAATATCAAAATGCTGGGAGCTTTAAATAAATACTGATTATTATTTTTTTACCTGATTGACTTTTTCTACATATAATTGACCAACTTTTTTCCAATGAAACGGAGGACACAAATAACTTGACATCGTAAATAAAAGAAACATTTTATTCATTGCAACAATAATACAGAATATACTAAAATATGATAAAGGCATAATAATGCGTTTGTAACATTTCAAATTTTAATTATGCTCACAAATTACTATAAATTATTACTTAAATGAGTACTTTTCCATTGAATGAATATTTCTTGTCAATGTATCATCGTCTGACACAATATTGGAAATATCTGAACAAGAAAAATTCTTTGTATTGAATTTTACAAGAGCTGCAACTAGAGTATCAAAATTTGATCTTGATTTCTCACATTTCCCAAAATCATTAGCAATTGAAAAAACCCTTTCACTTGCTGCATTAGTTCCAAGGCAGCACATCGTAAATTGAACAAGAATAAATAAGTTTTCAATGAAAGATATTAATTTTTGAAATATGCCTCAGGCCTATGTAAAACCCTTGGCCTACCTTGAGTTATACTGAAGAATAAAGGCCCTTGTTAACATTTCTTGGTGGCATCCAACAGCTCATCCATGGTATCGTAGTGATGGTACAGGTGCTACTATACATTTTAAGGGGGATCGTAGTGAAGGTCCCGGTGCTAATATACATTTTAAGTGGGATAGGAAAGACCAAACAGCTTTGGCTCGCTTATCATACGGTGACTTAAAAACCCTCCGATTCTCTCGTGGTTATAAGAAGTTCAATATCTGCACAAAATGCAACATAATTGAGGCCACTCCGCAACATCTGACTGTTGCCTTGATGTATGATGACCTGCTTAAGCGACCGGATTTGGTGTTGGAGGTGATGAAGGCGAACGACCTCATGGATCTGATATGATTCAGATCAGAAGGATTAGAAAGAAGAAGAAGAATTTTTGAAATGGGGCCGAAAATTTCCATATATCTTTTATATATTCCAACCTGTTTATGGTAAACTTGGAGTTTAGGGTGCGTACTATTGTCTCGCCAATTTTCTTTGGCGCAATTTTATTTGCTGTCGCCAAACGCTGTTTAGAATGCGCAGTGAGTTTTTTATAGGTCTCCTGCGCATTCGATGACTACGGCATCTCAAAACGAGAGATTGAGCACGCAATGCCTATGGCAATGCAAATTGTACCGGGCAATTTTTTTTTTACTTAAAAAAACATCAGCGGCTTCGTTTTCAACGAAGCGGGCCCCTTGTAGCTTCGCTTTTTATTGAGAAACGAAACACACAGGAAAGCACGGACACAGGAAAAACACGACGTCTGAAGACGATGAAACGTAGCAAGGGAACCATTGTTTCCAGAAAAAACATTCCTTGTTCGATATTTGGAAGCCATAATCAGCAGAGAGAAAAAGAATCTGCAAACTAAGGGGAACGAAAATCTTTAGAAGAGAAGCGAACGGTTATTGAAAAAAATCGTTTGGTAAATGATAAAAAATTCCAAACCAAGTATTATTCAAATTCGTTCGCCGACCAATCAAATCAAAGAGAGTAAACAGAGGACCAATGGAAAAGAGGCGAAATTAAGAGCATGCGCCGTAAACCGGTAAACAAATAACTGTCGGCGCATGCGCAAACAAAGCCGAAAAAATTTTCAGCTCGCATCCAAAACAAATGTTCTGGCACTCTCTCTCTCTCTCTCTTGGCGACAAACAATTGACAAACTTAAGTGAAACGAAGTGAGTACCCACCCTAAACTCCAGGTTAACCTTGTATCTTTGCTTGATACTCGTCATTTCTTCACTCATTATGTAAATACAACTTTAGAATGTGAAAGCAGATTGAGAACGCAGGTTTGAAAATAAACTTGACTCATGTGGTTTCGCAATCAACATTTCAATTACATTACAGAAAAGAGCAGCAGTGTTTAAAATTTTTAAAAACTTTTAAAAAATGCCATCATTGCTTACTTCTGAACTCAAACAATGAAAAGTGTTATAAATAGACTTGAAAATATTTTTTACAAATACATTAAAATCTTAAACAATGTTGTTGGTCAATAAATTCGCATCGTTGAAAAGATTTTTTTAATTTTATGATGATGCAAAAATCATTTTTGTTCTATAATATTCTCGGAAAAACATCAAAATTTCGCTGAATTTTTAATTAATTAAAATTTTGAAAAATCTCTACTAGGTGCACATTCCCATCCTCCAATATATGTTTGTGCCAAATTCCATAGCTCTATGTCTAGCGATCTGTTCTGTAAGAGCGTTGCATAATGTGTCCAACGAATTTTATAACACACAATTTAAAGAAAGAACGCCAGCCTAAAAAAGTTTAATCTGAAATCTTGACAGATTTCGACTTAACTTTTTATAAACAGAGAGTATATAAACAGTTTATGCATATGTTGAATTTATTCATTATTGATAAGATGATTTTTTTTCTGAAGCAAAGTTCCTGGTTTGTGTTGATATAAATATTTTTTTTTATTTCGAACGTTCTGTTATAGATGTTAAATATAAAATATATGCTCTGCCAGAAAATATATATATAAAGCCATCCATTCACTTCACAGATAAACTGGAGATTTTAGAACGCGAGATGGAAAAAGGTATAAAAAACTATGGAAATCAGCCAAATGGCTTGTGGTGGTTGTAATTCCGTCTGAACTGAAATCGGAGCGTAAACGCTGGAGTTTAAAGTCTCGCTTCAGAGGGACCCTGAAAGAGGCTAGCGAAAAGAACAATGCCATGCGTTGATTGAAGCCTCGCTTCGAGGGTAGCACAAATTAAAATCTGCTGAATGGGGAGAATCGAAGAGCGATTGACAAGCAGATGTAGAGAGGGAAAGAAGATCGCTCCACCCTACCTTCGTTCAGAGTTAGCGTCCTTTTAAATACAAACGAATGACGTGCCTGTATTTTTCCGATTAAAATGGGTGAAAAAAAACCGGGCTTAGGACAAATGGCGTGGCTATACTTCAAGTGAATGGCCGGGTTAACACGCCAGGAAATACACGATCGTTACCTGTGTGATGTTGCGCACTTTCAATTTTATATTAGTAGTTGTCATGATTTTTAACAATTAAAAAAATATGAATGTTACTACAAATAAATGTTAATAATTTGTGAAAAAAATTTTGACGAATGTTGTTCGAAATAGCGAATGTATCTATCATTGAACTTGGAGACCAGATATGTGGATCTAAGAAACACATATCTAATCTCATTTTGTTAATATCTTTTTCATGATTAAACAAAAGTTTAAATCTTGACAGATTTCGGCTTATCTTTTTATAATCAGAGTATATAAACAGTTTATGCGTGGGTTTGATTTATTGATTATTGCTAAGATGATTTTTTCTCAGGAAAAATTCCTGGTTTATGTTGATATTTTCTTTTATTTCACACTTCGTATTATAGATGTTAACTATAAAATATATGCTCCCCCAGAACATATATATAACACGCCAGGAAATAAATTATCGTTATCTGTGTGATGTTGCACACTTTTATTTTTATAATACTTGTTATCATTCTTTAATAATTAAAAAAAGTTAAATGTTACTACAAATAAATGTTAATAATTCGTGAAAATTTTTTTAACGAAAATCATTCGAAATAGCGAATGTATGTATCATTGACTAAGTACCTTTGCAGATCAAATATGTGGGTCTAAGAAAGACACCTCTAATCTCATTTTGTTAATATTTTTTTTCATGATTAAATAGAAGTTTCTTTTAAGTAAACAAAAATTAACAGCTGTAACCGCTAATCCACAGATACGAAGGTGAGAAAAAATGAACAGAGATTGAATGATTTGATTACACATGCTTAAAATTTGTATACCTGCTCAGTAAGTTTCGAAAAAGCGTTTTCAATTTAACATTAGATATGATTGATTGCGGTGTAAAATGTTCCTCTATTAAAAAAAACACTGAATATAAGTAGTATAACTATTGTCTCTCCGAAACAAAACATAATATTTTATTCGACATTTTATGTGACAGAAGCAAGCAACTTCAGCTTCAAATAGGAATTTTAATGGAAAAAAGAGAGTGCATGGTAATGGATCATGTATATTCATAATCAACTTACATTGACGAATAAAACTGTAAACAAAGCAATGTTTGAGAAATTTTAAAATTCTTATAACTGACTAGCAGTACGCGCACGGCGTTGCCCGTAGCATGATGACTTCAACAAAATAAAAAAAAAACCAAGGTTTTGAAAACGAAATCAAAACATATATATTTATTATTGATATCGCCCTTGATTTTTAGTGAAAGTACTCGCAGTAACTTGAGCGAGATGAATAACGTGTCCTTTTAACTAAAGTATCAGCATATATGCGCGAATAAATCAAATGATTCTTGGATCAGTAAAATGAAGTAATTAAGATTAGCTGACTCAATAAAATGATCGAGAGTATGACGTGGTACCGCCAGCCAATCGGACCAGTAGAAATGCATTCTGGGAACTGAGAGTAACCTTGGGTCCGACGAAAGCTTCTTCAATTCGGATATGCGAGAGAAAATGTTTTGAACGCAAATCGTGTGCTCTTTCCGAGGGTGAATTTATTTTTTCCCTACAATTATCCGAAACTATGCTATTGAGAAATTAGTGTCAAAAATCACCCAAATAACACAAACTATTAAATAAAAAATGTTCTAAATTAAATTTTTAAATTGCTGCTTTGAGGTGCATTGAGAAACCATTAAGAATACCTGTGTGCCAAATTTCAAGGCTGTAAGTCCGACAAATTCGTCTGGACATTGCACTCACACACACATAAACATTACCTTTTATAAGTATAGAAAATAATTCCGTCCTAACTTCAAAGAATTTGTTAAAAAAACTGACAAAATGATAAACAGGAATCCCATCATAACTTTAAAGAATTCGTTCAAAAAATGACAAAATTATACACAGGAATTCCATCCTACCTTTCAGGAATTTGTTAAAAAAATTTCAAATATACTTAAGATTTTCAATCATTTTTATGAGAATGGACAGGACGTTTAAGATTTTGAAAAATGTTGTTTGTTGATTAATGTTTCAATTATACACTTTTAAATGCTGTTATTAAAAGCGATTATTTTATTAACATTTAACGGGCCAATTTTTTCTAGCAGTGGTATACTAAAATAATTTTGGGATTGAGATTCATTCAGTAAAAGAAATTCGTTTAACTTATTGGATGATATTAATTTTTGTTACTTAAGCTTATTAATTAATAATTAATTACCAAATCAAGACACTTTGTTATGGTTTGAAATAAGAAACAGGAACATGTAGGTTTTTGTTTCATCGTCAAATTTGGCGAGAACTTACGCCAACTTTAAAAATTGCATTTAAAAATCGATGAATTTGGTGGGAAATATACTTTCCACAGCCTAAGAAAGGGTTAACTAATCTGTTTGGAAGGGAATAGATTGCAGATGAATTTTTCAAAAAATTTACATCAATAACATTTTTTAAATACTATTACTACAAACCATTAATAATCATATTTCAAAAAAAGCAATTTATTTTTATTATTTCAAGAACATCGATATAATTAGTGAGTTTTAGTTATTGAACTTTAAATTAATGCATTAGTTTAATGATTTTACTTCTTAGATTCAACTTAATTTTACTGATTTAATTTTATTTATCTTCAAATTATTTGATAAAAAATCATTTAAAAAATTAATACTGCAAAAAGAATGTCCTGGAGCATCATCTCTTTACTAATAATAAAATAAAACAGCAACATCAAAAGAAATGCATACAGGTTTAAAAATTATAAAAATATTTTATTAAACAGTTAACTTAAAAGAAATAAAAAAAATATAATATACAAAACATTAAGGTCTTGATGGTGAGCGCCACAGCACCAAACAGGAACATTTGCATGAGTTCACAACGCAAAAGGAGCGAAATAATTTAAACTTTGGGTAATCCAGCCACGATAGAGCTTTCGATTCCACACTCATCCGATCCACGTAGGATTTTGAAGTAACCTGGAAAAGAGACAAAACCAATGTTTAATAAATATTGAAGGCCTGCTTTAAAAAAAATGTGATAATAAATTTTGTGATTTGTTTTTCAATCACAAAATTCATGGCTTCATTCAATATTAAGGTTAATTTCTAAAAACCTTCTTTCAAAAACTTTAAAGTGTTTCGCAACAGAAAATACTACCTTCAAAGCTTTTTCATTAAATTCAGAGTTATCCCATTATCTTCAGAGCTATTTCATGATATTCAGAGCTATCCCATTATCTTCAGATCTATTTCATGATATTCAGAGCTATCCCATTATCTTCAGAGCTATCCCATTATCTTCAGAGCTATTTCATGATATTCAGAGCTATCCCATTATTTTCAGAGCTATCACATCACATTTAACAAGTTCACATCTAAACTATGAGTGTATTGCAGTGGCGAATCCAGGATTTGGGTCGGGAGGATCTGGTGTATAAAAGGTTTTGTATCGACGTGACGAATGCCAAATCTTATGGCTTATGTAAACCAAAACACCTTAACTTTACAGACTTTACTCACCTGACAATAAAAATCCTTAAGAACATTACAATATCTTCGATAATTTAACAAAAAACAATGAAATAATTAGCAAAACATCTTTTTGACCGTGTCAACGCTGCGAATACGAGTGGAATGACTACAAAAGTGGGAAAACATTCGAGCCTGTCAAAAACCAGGAAGAAATGTTTTCACTTTTTTTAAAGGGAAATTAAGAAAAAGCAGCTGTAGTGATTTTAAATAAAATAAACAATTTTGTTCTAGCTCTGGGGGGGGTATCCAGATAGCCACCCCCCTGGATTCGCCACTTGTGTATTGTTGCCACGGTGCATTTTGATGCTTATCGTAATATCATAAATCAGAGATTCCCAACCATTTTTGGTAGTGCGGACCGCCTTTTGTATTAAAATTATTTTGCGTCCCACTCAATGAATATATAAGTAAACAATACAAACACATAGAATATATTTATAGATTATATGCAATGATATGCCAGCAATTAGCAAAGCTTACTTACTGTAAAAGGATTAAAAATATGTTTATTAAGCAAAAAACAAAAAATAGTGACTCTTGCTTCCCCGACTTTGACTAGCGTTTCGCGGCCCACTAATACACCATTCGCGGACCACTAATACACCATCCCAGACCCACTAATACACCATCCATGGCCCACTAATACA
>BGPR01049763.1:0-11227 GCA_013235015.1 Araneus ventricosus
TAATTCACCTAGATTAACAAAATTTGAAACTTTTATACTATAGTACCGGTCATAGAGCATCCCGTGGCCAAATTTTCAAAATTAAATTTAATTCTTTATTTATAACTTTTTTATCGAAAAGAAAGGTATATTAGAGTTTAGACAGGGCATTAGAGTTTTTTGAGCCTATTTAAACGAAAATTGGACCCTTATCTACAATTAGGGTTGCGTTTATGAGTTACCGTATTCAGAAACACGAAGTGTAAAACGAGGAGATATATCAAAATTCGAATTTACAATCAATCATTACAATACTTTCTCTTTGTTTACTACTAGAAGGTAAAAGCAATCAACATTTTTTCAATCAATTTTACGAAAATGGGCCTTGGTACGAAGTACAAAATTGTTGAATTATTTTCTACCGATAGTTTTTTACAAACTTGGTAAAATCGAAAGAATAGGGAGGAAAATCTACCACATATTCGAAATTAGTCAGGTTCCCTTTTGTGCTATTCAAAAACAGTTTTGGGCCTTTTCGTACTAAATATAAAGGGAATTTTATAAGCATAAAAATGACACTTTATTCTTTATACAAAATTTTAAAAATTAAATTATATATCTCATTCATGTATACCATACTACTTGGAAAATAAATATCTTGTTTGCAGTTTTATAATTATCCATTCAAGTTCAGAATGAAAATAAAAACGTGTAGATAAATCTGAATTATATAAAAAAATTATACTTTACAAATTACAGCACACGCACACACATCCAAGATATTGCTATAAAACACATTATATAGTATGTGATGGTGGAATTTGGAAATAATTCAATGCCTGAGACTTCTATTATTTTTGGAAGAACTGTCCTTAAGCTTGTTAATATCGGATATATCAAAGGTTTGTAACACATAATAGTGGATTCTTGTCTCATAGCATTTATTAAAATTCACCTCAGAATTGGTATAAAATTTACCAAAAGCACTGGAATTTAAGCATTTAGATTTGATCACATATTGAATAATGCTTAATAGCAAATCAGCAAAACTGTAATGGTTCAAGGAACCAATGCATAAATGCAGTCTCTGAAGTAAGAAATAATATTTTCTTAGAAATAGTTTTGGGTTCTAGGAAGAAATACAAATTTTCAATGATAATTGAAATAATCTCTACACAGTTGAGCTGCAGATAATATCAGACTCTCAATAGGATTAGTATCAGCAGTATACAACGATGTTCCCCGATACAGTGCTAAAACAGATGGTTATGTCTATCTGTACGTGAAAAACATGTGACATAAACAGATAGAGAACCAGTTTGAGAAAGAGCGTAGCAGAGGACTGGTATATACAGTGGCGATTTTTCGCACAGGTGTTAGAGGCCCTCGCCTCGTGCATCTAGGGGGCCTCAAAACCTATTCGATCTATATCGTAATACTAGGCCGAAGATGAATTTTCGACATTGGGTAGGGGGAGGGGCCTCACAGCAATTTTGCGCCTGTGCCCCCATACTGACAAAATCTGCCAGTGGGTATAGGATGATTGATTCAATGAAGAAATACTTCTGACAAAATTCCCGTGCTCTTTAAGATCAGTAAAAGTTATTAAAATGGTATCATTGGTAAAAATTGTTAATTGACGACAAAATAGTGACACTTCATAGATGTTTTGGCCGTTCTCGGTGAGGAATACAAAAAAGTTTGGGGGCCGTTTCGTATCGTACCGTTCTTTTCGAAAATATAAAGCAAATTTAACAAGCTTAAAACTGACCCTTTACTCTTCAAATAAGTTAAATAAAATTAAAAATGTCAAAACATATAGAAAATAAATATTTTATTTACAGTTGAAATATTATTTATTAAAGTTCAGAATGAAGAAAATGGAGCAGATAAATCATAATTTTATAAAAAAAATTACACCTTACAAATTACAGCATGCACGCATAAGATAATGTAATAAAACACATGATCTGGCAGGTGACGGTAATATTTTGAAATAATCCAAAGCCAGAGACTGCTATTATTACTGAAAGATCAGTCTTCAAAGTTGTTATTAGTGGATCTGGATGTATCAATGGTTTCTAACATATATTAGTGGATTTCTTTTCTCAGAGCATGAATGAAAATTTAACTTGCAGTTGGCATGCATTTACCGAAAGCAATTCAATTTAGCTATATAGTTTTAATTAGTTATAGAAGAATGCTTAATAACACATCAGGAAAAAAATTGTGCTTCAAGGAACTAATGCGCAAATACAGTATTCGTATAATATTTTCTGAGAAATATTTTTGTCTTCTTTTATTTTAAGCAAGAAATAAACATCTTCATTGATTATTCAAATAAACGTAAGAGAGTTAAGCTGCAGATATTATCAGTCTCATAATAAGATTATTAAAAGTCTGATAAGATCACACACCCAAACATTAAATTTAGTCTATAACGTTTTCATCTAAACTATATTTTCCCCTGCCTTTAACAAAAAGAAAATATTTTACAATGTAAAAAATAAAATTTTTTTTCCACTTTCTTTAATTTTTATTTCCATGTACGTTATTTTTTCAGTTCAGAGTGACCTAAAAATAAATTTCCGGCTAATAATTATTTAATAAAGTGATAATTATCTTTCGGAATGAATTTTATCATTGTAATTTTTATGAATTTAAAAGATATTTTTCTAAATGTTGTAATAATGAAGTTAAAATCTGTTCTAGTCTAAAAAAATTACACTTAAACCAGAAAATTAATTTTTTTAATAAAAATCAAATACATATATAATGAAATAATTGTAAAACTGAAATTTTCGATTTGATCTGAAAGATAAAACAATAAAAATAATGCATCATTTTCATATACCTTAAAACTTGCTCTATTTTTTGACAAAAATTTAATTTTACTCTATTTTTATAAATGAAAAATGAGTAGATGGAGATTATTAATATGAAAGAAGTTTACATTAATATCATAAAACTAGTTGAACGTGGGTGAAATGTGTTGATTCAAGAACACTGTTCAACTATATATAAATAGCAGATTTTTTTAGCTTCCCCTAGGCTTTCAATTTTTTTATGCTTCCCCTAGGCTTTCAATTTTTTTATGCTTGAATGCGGTATTGGAACAAAATCTATTTTACTTAAACCACAATATCTATTTTACGTAACCATTCGATATGGATCTTTAAAGCATTGAGGCATTGAAAAAAAATCTTATATCACATAAATTGTATTAAAAGAATAGTACTTGAAACATAATATAGCATCAAACCAGGCTGACATTAAAGAAAAAAAAATCCGACACTGCAATTCTTCCGGAAATATAACCTCAATGCAAATAGCATTAAAATTCCCCACACCACAGGGGAGAGTGGGGTTTCGGATCCTGTGCCATCTCCAATTTGCAGTAAGTACATCCTTATCAGTCTTCATTGTGTTGACCTGTGCTCTCCCCGGATAATCAATCAAGATGTCAAACCAAGAAAGGGGGGGGGGGAAGAAAATCGGAAAAGTACGTGTGTTACACTTTAGAGACAGTTCACAATGAACGTAAAATTCAGTGCAAACCTATTTCGGGGTGTTTTCGACCACACGTTGAAATGCGTGTTTAACGATTTTGGGGTTGTCCAAGGTCAACGTAGAAATACGTGTGAAACACTCAGAGGGTTAAATTTGGTGATAAATGTTTTCCTAATAAATGTAAAAGTTTATGTAGATGAAGGAAGTTCATGTAGATGAAGGTTTCGGAAAACTCCGACCAGCAGTAGATTCGACGGCAGGTTCTGCTGATGATGAATTAAAAGATTGCTGAAACTACTGATTATTCGTTCCCGATGAACAAACCGGTTTACGCCTTCTAATGGATAGCGGTGCTGACTTATCAATCATACCGGCAACACAAAACTTTAAAATATGTAATTCCTTTAAATTGTATTCTGCAAATGGAACAGTAATACCCACTTTAAGTTTCAAAATTTTTTCTCTGGATTTAGGCCTGCGTCGGTCATTTCAATTTCCTTTTGTAATCGCTAAAGGGGATCGAGCCATTTTAGGCGCAAATTTTTTAACCCAATTTCAATTAATTATTGATATGCATAACAAAAAGTTAATAGATGGTGTCACAAATGTATCTATTCGAAGTCAGGTTACGGGCGTAACAAGTGCGGATAGCATAAGCACGACTGATAATAATTCTCCATATGCAAATTTGTTAATACAATATCCGAATTCAACAAGTACAAATCAAATACAAAATCAAAACATAACGTAAAGCACTATATAGCTACTGAAGTCCTGCGTGCCTGAAGTATAGCTCCTGTGTTTTCAAAAGCTTACCAATTAGAGGGAAATAAACTGAAATTGGCCAAACAGGAATTCAAATTTATGTTAGAAAACGGCATAATTAGACCTTCAAAGTCTCCATGGGCCAGTCCACTTCATTTAGTGTCTAAGAAGGATGGATGTTGGCGGCTGTGCGGAGACTACGGGAGATTAAACTCACAAAGGATTCCCGATCGTTATCCTATTCCTAGAAAAGAGGAGTTTCTCCTTTTCAAAATAAACGAAAATATTTTCAAAAATTGACCTATTTAAAGCTTACTTTCTGATTCCAATTGCTGAAGAAGATAAACAGAAAACAAAGATTATAACGCCATTTGGGTTATACGAGTTCCACGTTTAGAGCTTCGGATTAAGGTACGCTCCATCTATGTTTCAGCGATTCATTAATGAAGTGTTTTTCGGATTGGACTTTGTTTTCGCATATTCAGATGACATTTTAGTAGCTTCTTCAACGGATGATGAACATTCAGAGCATCTGAAAGAGATTTTTTTCCCCTCTTTTCCAAAGAGAGACCCTCTTTTCTAAAAAGTTAACTAATGCTCAGAAAGGATATAATACTTACTACAAGGAAATGTCAGGAATTTACCTTTCGATCAAACAATTCAAGCATATTCTAAGAAGACAATTTACAGCATACACTGATCACAAACCTCTGATGTTTGCTTTTCAGCAAAAGAATGAGAAAGCTTCACCTAGACAACTACATCATTTGCAATATATATCAGAGTTTTACACAGATATTCGTCACATTGGCGGAAAAGAAAATATCGTTGCAGATTCGTTATCCAGGATAGAATCTATCTATGAAATAGCTTATGATAAAATTGCTGATGCGCAAATCGATAGTAAGGATCTTAACAATCTACGGTCTTTACATTTTAAGCAATATTCTTTGGACTCTGGTAAGCTACTTTGGTGTTTTATTTCAACAACAAAAATTCGTCCATTTGTACTTCAATATTTTCGGATGCACATATTTAAAAACAATTCACAGCTTAGCTCACCCTGGTGTGAAATGTACTGTTAAACAAATATCTTTTAGATTTATTTGGCTTAACATTCGAAATGATATCACAGAATGGGCAAAATCTTTTATCCATTGTCAAAAGAACAAAATTAACAGAAATACGCGCGCACAAATTGCTACTTACATAGAAGTAGATGATTGATTCAGTGTTATCCATATTGACATCATTGGCCCGTTTCCTACTTCTGAAGGGAAAACGTACTGCCTTACCTTCATAGACCGATTCACATGTTGGATAGAAGATATTCCTTTATCAAATTTGACGACTGAAACAGTAGCTCGAGAATTTTATGATCACTGGATTTTACGTTTTGGAATACCGTACCGTGTAATCACTGATCAAGGTAGTCAGTTTAGATCTGAGCTCTTTAAAAGCACTGGTGTTATTTGTGGATTTAAAGTATGCACTACAACGGCATATCACCCACAATGTAATGGGAAAATTGAAAGCATCCATCGGACCATAAAGGCTGCGATCAGAGCACACAATTCTATTAAATGGACTCAAACCTTATCAACAGTTTTTTGGAGACTAAGATCGACTTTACGTGGTGATACATATTACACCATTGCACAAATAGTTTTAGGACAACCTATCAACTTACCAGTAGAATTTTTTGAGAAACCAAAAAATATCTTGGATACCGATACATTTGCTATAGAACAACAAAAACAAATGGAACTGTCAAAACTTCTAGATACTCACCGACTTCCTTCTCAAAAGATTTTTGTCCATAAGGACTTGCTTACTTGTACACATGTGTTCATACGCATTGATAGAGTTAGAAAACCATTAGAACCTCCTTATGATGACCTTCTCCAGTTGTGAAAAACACGACAAGTATTTTACTGTCACAATTAAAGGCAAGGATATCAATATATCTGTAGACAGATTAAAACCAGCATATTTGCTGTTAGCTGAGAAGGACGCGCCTCATCACAACAAATTAGATTGATTAGACAAATAAATTGATAAATCTCAAAAGTTGGAGGATACCAAATTTTCTGTACCAATTAATCAATAACAATTAATGCTGTAATCAAATCAATCTTGGCAAAGCTTAATGACTGGAGAGTGCTTCCGCGTATTAATGAGTTGATGATCATTTGTATTCCTAACAACCCATCAAAACATATTGATCCTTTGTTTTTATCCTAAGAATTAATTAATACTGAATTTTCCATATGAATCCTCTGAAAGCAAGTCAGAAATTTGCTGCGGTCGATTTTTCATTTGTTCATGAACGAAGATATTAACTCTAATTTATTTGAGATAGTTCGCTTCTCTTTCTCAAATACTTTATTTAATCTCTAAACACAATGTTTGCTTCATCAATATAATTTCTCTTCTCTGCAGTTATATTGTTACAAAGCTGTAAATTTGTTTTCCTAACATACTAATCTTGGCGACAAAGTTGCTTTCTTTCGTGAAAAAAGGAATCTTCTGGAAAAATTCTGAACTGGACTTATCTCTACTGGGAAACAGTAATTTCATGAACCTTCCGGAGAATACGTCACGTCCTACGTAATAACGTCACTTCCCGTTGAGAAGGTATAAAAGCAAGCTCTCAAAACAAGTGTAGTCAGTTGGACTTTGATCTGCAGTGAAGCTGGTGAACTGAGAAACATTTTGAGCGGTATTTAAAAGTGCTGCGATTGAGATTTATTGGCGATATCTGCTGTTTATTTATACAAGTGCTCTTCCGTTTTGTTATCTGTTTAACGTTAGGGTGTTTCTGAAATGTTCGTTCAATGAAGTCATTCATTTTTTTAATATCATGCTTCTTTTTCTGCTTTTGCTTACACCCACAAGACAATTTTTGCTACAAGATGAGTGTTCTTGGCATTGGCGGTTCGTGCATTGGGGCTGCAGAGCTGAAGCTCTTCCAGACATTTTTTAAAACTTGTATTTACGTTTGTAATCCTATTCGCTTACTTTTTCACTATAAGAGTTCCATGACTTAGGAAAATGCCAAGAAAAGTTATAAAAAATTGAAAAGAAGTCAGGAAATGAATATACAAGTAAGAGAAGCAGGTCTGAGCTGCAAAGTATTCTCCCCCCCCCCAACAAATTCGTTCTCTGCGCAGAAAATCTGGAGAGAAAAAACAAACCTTTCTCCCTTTAACTTAGACGGGCTATGGGCTGTCGGGCGAGCAGCTCTGGCTGGCTCGGAGCCAACTTAACGAGGAAAAAGATGCTCTTTTTAATTAATTTTTATTTTAATCTTCATTCTCGAGCAAAGTGCAATCTCATTGGCATATGGGTTTTGGTTTAGGTTTGTGTTGCGTCGACAGAAACCCATCTGGTTGATTGATTATTTGCTTTCTCTTGATAGAAGGCTAGATTTATTTTGAAGAAGATATTCATTTTTAGAAGAGTGTTATTGAGTGAAGTGGGCGAGGAGGGAAGTTTGTATGTGGAGTTCTGTTTTCTTTTCGTCAGCAGAATCTTCAAATCAACATTCACTTAACTTTCTGTTAGTAAAACTAGTAGCAAATGTCATGTATGTTGGTTGTTTAATTTGTTTGAAAAGCAGGAAATTTCATATCTGTTTTTGGAATTAAAAAATTTGGCCTACTGAAAGTTAAAGTAGCTTCTTAAAAATGTATTCTCTGGATAAATATTATCTTTCAGGAATACTCTTTTTCTGAACCCACAAGCTGCCACTGGTTTTTGGTAAACAGTAACTGGGCTGAGTTTTGCCTTATGGATTCGCTATTGATACTGATAACGGTGTGTGTACAGTACAGTTTGCAATCCAAAACTCAATCAGCTGCAATCTTTTAAAAATACACCAGTTATATGCAATAATTAATTTTGTAAGAAATAATCATTCAGATTTTTTCTAATACTATAACTCTAATACTGGTTTTTTGTAATTTTCTCTATTTGGGTGAAGTCAATACACATTCTCGTGGTCTCTGAGTTTATCTTTGTTTTTGTCTTTTTTTGAATGATATTGATTTTCATTGTTCTATGTTTTTTGTATGCAGCTGCAATTGCGCGAGACTTAAATATTGTTTAAATTTTATTGTTTACAAAATTTTTTTATTGTTTTTGTTTAAAGTGTAAATTAAATTTTTTATTTTTGTTAATTTATTCTAATTTTTCTAATTGATTGTTTTTAAGCTTCATTCTCTTGGTAGATGTCAAACCAGCAGCACCAATCGAAATTTAGAATCCACGGCGTGTTCTAAAGGAGGAAAAAGATGATACTTCACTATGAAAATGATAAATTAAGTACTAGATGGCAGGCACAGCTATGCTTGTAGTATTACTAAGACGTCTCATGTATAAATTTCATACACATTTCTCAATTTAAGTGCAGATTGGAATTTCCAAATGAATCTTAATTCATAAATTTGTCCACTAAAGTCATTATAGTTATAATATTACGTAATTCTTATATTGTATAAACTAATTCAACAAAATATATAAGCGATATTTTGATTGATTGATCAACGATGGGTGAAACCTATTAAAATAAATACAAAAATTAATAAAAGTAGGTTTTTAAAAAAGCACTTTTATAAGTGTTCTAAAAAGTGGAATTTATTTTTTTATTTCTAGTCCTTAACACTCTGACTCCTCAACCGGCCGTAACCGGCCATGCAACTTCTATACTAGTGGGGCGGATTTCGGCCGGTTGCTGTTAAAAAAAAAGAGGAGAAGGCAATTGGGCAAGACGTCATTAAAGGGACCCTTAGGGGAGAGATAAAGGCCTTCCATTCGGATCTCCCACCACCCGTATTGAGAGGAAAAGGAGGAACGGGGCGGACGAATCCATTCCACAGATCAATTAGTAAACAAACCTCCGTATACAACTGCACTCAGATTTCACTAATTCACTTTCATGCGGCGCCAGGATACGGAATAAAAATTCATTTAAAGAATCAGTAGACAGATAATTACGTTCTGAGTATATTAAAATAGCGTATTGCCATCGGAACACAAAAGTGTACAAAATTTCAAAACACAGGGCGTCGAAGAAGTAAATGGAAATCCGATTACAAAATTCAATCTTTTCAAACATGAAACAAATAAAGTCAAAACATTGCACGTCGAAACATTCCATATGTTTTGATTTTTCTAAATGCATATTATTTCTGCACTGTATCTTTCATGTTTAATAAAGGAGTGCTAATCAGGCGTAACATCTTTCATCTGTTCAAACATATAGAAAAATTCTGAAAATCACCTGAGAAACAAATTCTGAGGTCCATCTCCAAATAGCCTACTTTAATTTTGAAAAGGAAATTTATAGATGAAATGAAATTAAATCATTGCTCTCATAGGCTAGTTTTGTACTTCTTATTATCGTTTATTTCGTCGACAGAGAGTAGTTTCTTTAAAGACGATTTTGTTTCTCATTTATGAAACACGAGTCTCCCACTGAGGGGCACCGCGAGTGCACGGATGAGAAGCCTCCGGACAAGAAAATCGGTTTTCGGTTCCCTGGTGGGTATAGTAATAGTGGGTTCGAGTTACTCTCCACTAGTGATAGCGTGTGCCTCCCGATGGAGGGATCGGGTTGTGGCCGGTGATGGCTACTAGAACGAAAGCAGGGCGGGGGTAACTGTTAAGGTTTTAAGACACGAGTATCTATATCTGCAAACTATATCGTTAATTTCGTGGGTGAATTTGGAATTTTCGCCTATTTTTCACTGCTCCTTTTCAGTTCAACCGTTTTATAGCATTCACAAACAGACCGTTTATGGAGCTCTATTCCCCACTGACGACCAGTGTATTCACCTGTACTACTGAAGTATTAAAATGGGGTGAATAGTTATTTTAAATTTTCTCTGCAGAGTATGATTTAACATTGTCGAATTTGAACTCTAAGAGATATGAAGTTTCTGAAAAATGAGCCTTTGGGCTCCAGTGATTTAAATGTTTGCTAATATCAACTTTATTCACTAAATATATTTAACGGGAGATAAAAGCATCAAAATATCTACATATTATCTAGAAGGAAATATAAGATGTTTTGATGAATGAAACCAATTAATGTTGCGAACTTAATAACCAAAAATAAATAAAGTAAATTAATAATTTATATAAAGTCTGTAAAAAGGACACTTTTTAATACTTCCCCGCATAAAAATATCCACTATATAAAAATGGATAGTCATATTATTTTACTAATCTCTCCTATAACAAATCTGCAATAGCTAAAGGAATGTAGAAACAGAAACAAATATTAAGTGTTTCCAAAACTTGAGGTAAAATAACCCTCGTGTTGCTTCAAACGGGACGTTAAGGTCCGATGGATCCTTTCAATTTTCCCATTACATTGTGGGTTATATTCTGTGGTTGTACATACTTTGAATCCACAATTAGCACCAATGTTTTTAGAGAGCTCAGATCTAAACTGACTACCTTGATCAGTGATTACACGGTACGGCATTCCGAAACGTGAAATCCAGTGATCATAAAATTCTCGAGTTACTGTTTCAGCTGTCACATTTGCTAAAGGAATAACTTCTATCCAGCATGTGAATCGATCGATGCAGGTAATGCAGTACGTTTTCCCTTCAGAAGTAGGAAACGGGCATATGATGTCAATATGGATAACACTGCTTCTGTCATCTACTACGTAAGTGGCAATTTGTGCACGAGTATGTCTATTAATTTTGTTCTTTTGACAATGGATAAAAGATTTTGCCCATTGGGTGATATCCTTTCAAATAAGCCAAATAAATCCAGAAGATATTTGTTTAACAGTACATTTCACACCATGGTGAGCTAAGCTTTGAATTTTTGCCTATATCTTTGATATATCACCTATAAAAATTAATTAGACCAAGAAAAGTAAGAAATTCGTGAATGGTTTCCGGTAATCTTTAATTCAAGATGACATTTACTTTTTCATGAAGGGGTTTCGATC
>BGPR01049764.1:0-10911 GCA_013235015.1 Araneus ventricosus
ATCATGGAATCCTACTAATTCGATTCAATCGGTTTAAAAGCAGTCTTAATTAGAAACTCCTCATCGGACGAACGCTCATCAGTTCTCTGGTAACAGTAATAGTTTAGAGTAGCAAAGTGTCAGCGGCCTGACTAATTGTCAGACAGGTAATACTCACCTCCGTCTTCCTCTCGCCCTAACGATTCACTTCTCTGCCATTTTCACTTCAGGAGGTTGTTCTCTTGGCAGGTGCCTAATAATCTAGCCACTTCACTACTGCTCTTTTCCCCTCCCTCGCACTGCAGTCTCAACACTTATTTTCGGTTTCCTTGGCTATGATTAGATAGAGAACGTGGGAGTGAGTTTTTAAAGGAAGAAGGGAGCATGCGATTTTATAACTAGATTTCTACTTTTCATAAACAAAGAGAATGCTTTTTCATTACTATATTTTAGAGGGAATGATTATCTTTTTAGACTACTACCCTGGTACTCTTGTTAAACGTATTCCGGTTAAAAAAGTTTGGACTAACAAAAATCAGAGATGTATAAAGGCCTGTAAGATAGAGGTTTTAGGCCATGAACTTTATACTTTTTAAAATTATTCGTAATTTCTTCTTCAAGAATTCTTTTTGGATGTGAGTATACAATTACAGCCGGACTTCCTAATTCGAGATTTTTAAATTCTTTCTCTGGTAATTGTCATTATTCATGTTTTCCTCTCAACCTAAATTTCCTAATACATGGGAATAATTCAGATTTAATTTGCTTAATACAAAGTCAAAACTAAAAATTTAAGAGACTGTTATTATTTCTGAATTGTTTTGTTTCAAATTACATCCTTGATTATTTGTGTCCTCGGATCGGAGAATACTAGGTTTTAAGGACCTTAATTTGCTCAGAACTTTGTATTGCTGTACAATGTTTATTAAAAAAAGCAATTAAAAATTTCTCTCTTTTTTTAAGAATTTGAACACGTCAGGATGTGAAGGTTGCATTGTTTAGTTTATAAATTTTAGTATAATTGTTGTATTTTTAAGTGACTTGTATATTGTTTGTTATTTTATAAAACTATAAATTTTTTACTTATAATTATTCTTTTTTATTTACTACATTACTTACATTTATTGCGTATTATTTATTAAAACTGTGTTTTAGATAATGTAAATAAATCTTCACGGCCTTTTTAGCTCAAATGCTCAGTTCTCACTCTGCTGTACTTGATTTTATGATCTCTAGAACTGGAATTTTCGTGTTACTTTCTGTATATCCCTGCTGACTCCAAATAGAAAGTTCTGCCAAATTGACGAGAATCAGTTTGGTAGCCAAACTGCGGAGTTCTATATCGTACTGACTTATTGTATTTTTTTATTTTGTCGAAAATAGCTGAAATAGTGACTTTTTTACCGTGAAAAATGCTTGAAATATGACTTCTTTTATTTGATCGAAATGATTATAGTATAATAAAAAGCATCCTTAGAATAGAATCAGAATTTTCTCTTATTCGAATTTTTTTGATCAACTAATTTTTTATTGTGGCACTGTCAGCTTCGATTAATGCCAGTCTATTATAATTCTCTGTAAAAGCTGTGGAGTAATAGATCGCTCCAAATTTGGTGGTTCAAAACTTTTAAAAACAGTGTGAACAATAACTTTATTTGGGTTAAGGCACTGAAGCGTTCATATGATTTTAAATGGTGTAGTTTGGAAATAAACACCATATACTGAGGAATCCTTACACCATGCTCACACGCGACCGCAATCAGCATGAATTATTTTCACCTGAACGATCATTTTGGAACTTACTTTTGGAAGCTCTCGTGCTAACGGTAGATTTTGCTTACATGACCTGATTGTTCTAGCCAATTTTCTTGGTTGATATAAGAGGTATGCATGTTTTTGTTGTGATAACAGATAATTAACTCTTTCATAAGATAAATATACTTTATTTACATGTATGTCATTTGTGTTTAAGAATTTTATTACATTTAATTTGTATATTACACATGCTATGCTTCTGAAATTTTCTTTACTAAGCCTATTTCGAATTCGTCCTCATTAATATTCTCCGTAAGTTTGTGAATTACGAAAAAATTTTATTTTTTGAATCAGTGTATGCATCCTTAATTATTTGTTGTTATTCTAAATTGTATCGAAAAAATTTCGTTCTGAATGCAATAATGTAAGAATATTCTGAGCTTCAATACATTCAGGAAAAGCATAAGTTCATTCGCTTTTTATTGGTGAAGAAATAACAGCCTTGGTTAACAATATAATCCTTGAAATTTTAACTTGTAGAACAATATTATCGAATGTGAAAACAGAAGAAAAATTAATTTGGCACAATTCTTGGCATGCATTATTACAGGACATTTTTGTTGCAACCCTTTTTTCCTCATCTTTTTTTCAAACCTTTTATTGAAGTTCAAATTTCTATCTTTTTACTCATTAAAGATACAGTTAAAAATTTTATATATTTGAAAGCACTGGAAAATTTTAGCCTATTTTTATATTTTATTCATTAATATTCGATATTTTGTTTTTCATGGATGTAAATATTTTGCATATTTTTCCCCACCTGAAACAAGCAGACGATAATAAGACAGCTGATTTTGTTTTATTCTTATTTGTTTACTGTTTAATATAATTCGCACAGTCTTTGAGTTACAACGGAATAGTGTATTGTTCTTGTGTGAGGATATTTATTTTCACTCTTGCGGTTCAAAGTTTTATTTGTATTATTTTAAATAACTTTTTGTAGATTTCAGTTTAGAACTTGTCGAAGCTACCGAATCTTATAGATTGATTTTTTTATTTAGTGTTACTTAGATTTAGTGTTACTGAACTCCAAAAATAGTGGCAACTACTTTACACCAAAAGTAGTGTAAAGGAACATTCCTGGTGTTTGATTACACCAAGAATTATCTTTGGACACCAAGAATAGTTCTTGGCGTTTTACTGCACCACTTTTGGTGTAAAGTAATTGCCACCACTTTAGTGCTGTATTACACTTTATTTTTTTACAGTGTAGGTACACTAAGAAATTTTTAAAAACTAAACATTTTCGAAAAATGAAATTCCAACATTTTTCATTGTTTATACAAATATTTAATTGCGTGTTTCTCTTCCATTGATGAAAGCTAAGAAATGAAGATTCTGCTTATATTTTTCATATTCTTTGATAACATTGTAATAAATTTTACTTTCTTTTCATATACATCAATTTTTTGTGAAATCTGCAAACATAGTCCTCTAAGACATTAAGTGTGTTAGGAAGTATATCCTGAAAGCTCAAAGAATACGGGTGGTAATCTTTAATTCTTTTAATCAGTGGGTTTTAATTCAAGTAAAAAACTGCTGGACGTAAAATGCGATTAACCATTTTAATGTTGGAATCAAATGCATATTTTGCATGAGGAATACGATGAATGACGCCAACAAACGCAAAGTAGATATTACGTCACGAGGCAGTTAATGACTCTATTAGGGACATTCATATAGACAATGAAATAAACAATCGCAATTCTACTAAAAAACACTTTTAGCACAATTTGAAGTTTAAAATTACTTTGTTAAGGGAACCATGGATATCAAATTATTTATACGAGATTCAATTGAAATTAAACTCTATCAATATTCTCGGCGAACAAGCTGGTCGCCGAAGACGGCTAGTTAAGAATAAATTATTTGTCATGTGACCTCCAGAGAGAGGTATATTAAATATTGTAAGAAATATATGGGTTAAGCGTATAATTACATGAGCAACTACTGTCCATGAAATATTGCGTCTTCCTGCAACAAGAGAATAAAAATACAGTGAACTCATGGCAACATGCTGAGGAGAATTAATAAAAAATTTAAGAAAGTTTTTTCTCACGAGATTGTAAATATTGTTTAAATTTTATGTAATAGAAATAATTTAGTTTTAATAGCTGTAGCTCTGAACGATTTGCCTCAATTACTTCACACTTAACCAGATAAATAGAGAGAGTTCTCATTTAGTATTTTACTCGACCACAGTGGCTTAGTGGTAAGGTCTAGGCTTCACGGCCGGAGGGTTCCAGGTTCGAATCCGATTCCACTGCAGCTCCGTCGTGTATGTAGACCCGTTGCATGCTAAATAATACGCAGCGGGTCAAACGTATTCATTCTGGTGTGGTGCAGAAGCTTGGAGAGGGGATACCAGCCTAGGAGTCATCCTGTTGATCCTACCTCGGTTCAAAATGACCGTCCCAAATTAACCCTCATGTTGCTTCAAAACGGGACTTTAATATAACTAAACTAATCATTTAACATTTTAGTGTGTATTAGCCGATGTTGGCGGCATGGCGACCCTGCATTGCATGGAATAAACATATGAACCCTCACGAAATACGAATTGCCACAGAACCTACACTAAAATCTTCCTTTGTGCTTCATAATATTTTCAATAAAAATTTGAACAGAATACATTGCGTAGTTTGGATTTAAATATATGAGCTATATAGAACGCTAAAGCTTTATCTTTCTTGAAAAACAAAAGTATCCTTCGAAGGGGGATCTTCGGATGTAAAGGGTCGATATACATAATGTGCCTTACCAACCGAGTCAGAGGGATTCATCATTAGTAAGCGTTTCTATTTGTTGAACACCAACAAATACGAATTCACCACCGGATTTGGATTTCTGAAGCGGACAAACTATTCTTGCATTTCACTTTTATTACATTATTGTTTAGGTTTCTACGTGCGTTAGCAGAAGATCTTGAAATGCGCATGCGCAGTGGAATCATAGTTTTTAATACATAAAAATCTAACTATTTAATTAATTGTGACGAAACCTCCACTAAAATCTTCCTCAGATTTCAAAGAATTTGAGGGGGGCAAAATTTGACGAAAATCTATTCAGTACTATTCTATACCGTACAAATAATTGGCGTTTCAGTTCATGTGTATGAATTTCATTAATTTCCCAGCTAGATTATGTATGAAACTGCACGATAATAGATGGAAACGAAGAAATATTCGTGATTCTTTTTTTAAAAAATAAAAAGAGATATAAATATTTTGAAAGCTTCTTTAAAGCATGCAGACGTGTTTTTTTCTTCTATAATGTCGTTGTCTGTTCTAGCCTTTCAACACAATTTAAATAACATACTTCTGAAATCAAGGAAACATTTTAATAGCCTTGGATGTTTACTTTATCTATTCATTGAAATAAAAGAAATTCCTCTTTCTTTATAAAAAGGAAGACATTGTTTCATAGGAAAAGGTCAAAAAGTTCAAAAATTGTTTGGATAATAAAAACGAGTTTTTAAAACCATTTTTTACACACAGATATTAATGTCACTATCAATTTCATCAAGCTTCTATAAGAAAATTTTTACTCTTACAATACAAAAAGTCGTTTGTATTGTAAGTTGCGCAGTCGTTTGTTTTGTTTACTCGCTCTTTTTTAAATAGTCTCAAACTTTATGAAGTATTTTTAATTTTGTTTATGCTTTAAAAAACTGCGAACAATATCATATCAGAAGTTCAGGTCTTTTACTTAACGACAAAAATTCGGTTGTCTTTTTTTACATTGAAATAGAAAAATCTGAATATTTATAAAGTTCTGTTTTATTTTCTTATCTTATGAAAAATTTGGAACATTATCTCGTATGAACAGCAAACGAAAAAAGAATCAGCTTGAGAAGTTATAAAAGTAAGAAAGAGAAGCAGAATAAGTTTAAATGCATAAGAATAAGCATAAGTTTGGGCAGTAAGAAAAGCAAACTTTAAATTTTTTTTAAAAAAACCTCGAATAAGAATAGATATTCCAGGATGGTTACTTATTTTTATGTATTAAGAATACATTTTGTAGTTAATTTCTTTATCTATTAACTATTTTTAATTAAACGAAGATATCCAGTAAGCATTATAATGTAGTATTCTTTTCCATCATTTTTTTCCTTCAGGAGAAAATAAAAATTAATTGATAAAAGGAAATAAATTGATGAAGAATTATAAGCATAGCTTTTTTCACGCATTACGCAAGTATAGTCTGACCACGGATTCCGAGACTACCTCTTTTGGACAATTTTATGCCGGAAAGGGATGTCAGGCAATGAGTCCTATGAGCGCATTTCCGGAGTTCTTTGTTAGATCACGCTCAGTAAAACGTAAACATCACCCTTCCATTCTTCACTTTCCCCCTATTTTAATGAAAATAACTCCGCCCGGCGCATGCACAAAAGCGCGGAGCGTTTCCGAATCCGTTGCTATACAATACATTCCGTTTTATATTATTATTATATTCGTTGAAATATTTATGAAGAAATTGCATGAGTTTTTCAATAAATCTGAAATGACAGTGGCGACATCACAATCGTATCTTCCTAATTACCCCAATCTAATCTTCCTAATTACCCCAATCTAATCTTCCTAATTACCCCAATCTAATCTTCCTAATTATCCCAATCTAATCTCCCTAACAACATTCGCTAGAGGATGCTTGACTTCGACGAATTTAATGTGCAGCATCCAGTGTACATTGTGGATCTTTAAGTAATACGTGTTTTTGTGCGTCAAAGAAATATAGAAAAAGGTCGAAAACTTAACCACCTCTCCTTTAAATGTAGACTCTTATTTCAAAAAAATATCTATTGTTGGAGTTCAAAATCAAATTCAGATTATAAATAACTTTTAAATAGATTAATATTATATTTTGGACTATTTATCGGCTTCTAATGGTAAATCATACAGCGTTCCATTTATTATCAACTCGGATTGTAAGTGACTATAACAATTTTGAAAGATAAAATCTTTATGGAAAGGCCGCAACTGCCCGTAAGAGTTCTCTAGATATTCATCCCGTCTTCTAATAAATAATTAAGTCCAAATACAGTAGAACCCTGCTAATCCGAATTTCCGGTTAATCCGAACCGATTTTATTTTCGAACATTTTATGTAATTGAACAGATTATCTAAAACGATTTAAATATACATACTAAAAGCAAAAAAGTACTTTTTCAGCATGCATAATCTTGTACACATTGAAGAAACTAATGCAATTCGCCATACAGGAGCACATCCATTATTCTAATGAAAAGAGGAGTCATATTCTCTTTCTATTGCTTTTGAATAAAAGAATTCAAGATATACTAGTACTGAGTACTTATAACTTACATTTTTTTTAGCACACATCATTTTCTTTTCTATTTTTATCGGAATTTCGGGTAATCCGAATTTTTTGTAATCCGAACAGGCACCAGACCCAATAGTTCGGAATAGCGGGGTTCTACTGTAGTTATGGTATAATAACTGATCAGCTACAGATGTACTTGCAGTAGTGATGTAAATTCTACTTTTTTAGCTTTAATGGAGAAACATCGATATTTTCAGACAAACAGCTGATATATGGAGAATTTATTTCGAATTTTCATTTTGCTTTCCCAGGCTAATTAAAATTTTATTCGTCTTCTTTGATTCAAAGCTAAATTTTATGAAATTGAATCTTATGATTCATGTAATTGTCATAGCATTTTGCCGCAAACAATACAGTGGGTTGCCAATATAATGTGGACGCTTTAAAATTTGCATATTTTTTCGAATATCTCCCGAAAATCTGCATGGATTTTCTTAGAATTTCGAACATGTAAAGTTTAGGCTTGAACTAGCATTTTACATTGACGATTCGATCCCGAAAGTATTTAATGGACCGACTAGAAAGTGATGAAGACAAAAAAAAATTTTTTGACTCATCCCTTTTCAAAGAAAGTTGATAACGAGATGAAACTCTTATCAATGATTATGTTTGATTGTATAATATTTACATGTATTTTCGTAAACATAGCACAAATATTCGGGAAGATATCAAGGTTTTTTTTAAAAAATCCCAAATGTTTCCTCATGTTTTTCCTTATAATTTGCAGAGTTTTAAACCAAACTGTATGAAACTTACAGAATAACTGACAATATGTTAGGAAAGCATTTTATTAAAATTTGAAATAAATATTTTGATTACCAAAGGAAATATGAGTATTTTTAGTAAATGATTTCTTTACTGAGCATGTGCGAAATGTAGCGTAATTTTACTTTCATGACTCAAGAGCAAGATATATAGGGCATTTTATATAGAAATGACAGTTAAATACCATTAGTATCCAGGAAGATATCGGCATTGCAGCTTGTTGAATTTCGGTACACTCTGAGAGAAGATAAATGATGAGGGGTTTTGAGCAAACTGACATTTTTTAAACTTGAATCTTCCAGAATATTTATGCTATGTTTACGAAAATACATGTAAATATTATGCACATCAAACATAATCATTGATGAAAGTTTCATCCGGCTATCAGCTTTCTTTGAAACGGGATGAGTCGAAATTTTTTTGTCTTAATCACTTTCTGGTCGGTCCCCTAAATACATTAGTGATCGAATCTTCACTGTAAAATGTGAGTTCAAGCCTAATCTTTATATATTCGAAATTCTAAGAAAATCCATGCAGATTTTTGGAAAATATTCGAAAAAGTGTGCAAATTTTAAAGCGTACAAATTATGTTGGCAACCCACTGTATATTGAGCATTCGTTGCTAAGACATGATACTCTTGTTACAAAGCTGTTCAATTATAACCGGGGAGTGGTATTACACTGCCGGTAAAGAGAACCTGTAGTGAAACTCGCTTTACAGAAATGTCATGGTCAAAAGGTATTTGCTGCTGTATTGATGTGTTGTGTGTGGTATTAATTTTAAAAAGACGTCAACATACTTGCTAGCTTCTGATGAAGCGAAATACTGTGTCTCCATAGCTAAGACACCTCGCATGATGCTGTTACAACACAACTAAATTACTACAAGGTAGCTCTATTACACTGCCAGTATTGAGAATATGCAGTGAAACTCGCTTTACAGAAATGTCATGGTCAAAAGGTATTTGCTGCTGTATTGATGTGTTGTGTGTGGTATTAATTTTAAAAGGACGTCAGCATACTTGCTAGCTTCTGATGAAACGAAATACTGGGTCTCCATAGCTAAGACACCTCGCATGATGCCGTTACAACACAACTAAATTACTACGAGGTAGCTCTATTACACTGCCAGTATTGAGAATATGCAGTGAAACTCGCTTTACAGAAATGTCATGGTCAAAAGGTATTTGCTGCTGTATTGATGTGTTGTGTGTGGTATTAATTTTTAAAGGACGTCAACTCACTTGCTAGCTTTTGATGAAGCGAAATACTGTGTCTCCATCGCTAAGACACCTCACATTATGCCATTGTTACAGACATTTCTATTAGATTGCCTGTATGCATTAATTTCAAAAGGACACCATACATGTTCTAGATTCCAGACAGCAGTTTGAGTTAAACATATGGAAGTATACAATTAAATAATTATCAAAATGAAAAATATTTAATAAAGTAAATAATTTTTAACTGTGCATGTAGAAAACGTAGCATAACTTTTCTTTCTCTATTTCGAAGAGCAACTGATATAAAAATTCGAATTGAATATGTTAAAAGACAGAAAGTTATCGGCATTGCAGAGAAATGAATTTCAGTTGCTCTCTAAGAGAAGATAATTGATGAAGGTGTCTCCACTTGATATCTTTTAAACTTGGATCTTCGCGTGGATATTTAGCATATTTCGATCTTTTATACAATTCAATATAAAGTTTAGTTACATTTCAGACTTGAGTTCATGATTGTTATGAACATTGGCTCCGATGGTTTGAGGCCGGATTGTTCCAGTTTCGAAACCCAATTCCACTGAAGATCCTCCACGTATATGGTAGGGATGGCGATTATTGCAAAAAACCGGTTTTCGATTAAACCGGTTTTTTTCACCTGCGGTTTAACCTGGAGGTTAAAACCGCTCAAAATAACCGGTTTTTGAAAAAACCGGCTTTTGGGATTTTTTTTTTAAAAAGCAACGTTTGTGGACAGATTTTATTATTAATAATAATCTACAATAAGTAAGCATTACTACAATAATTAATTATGTAATAAGTAACGATTGTAAATAAGTAATTAATACAATATGTAATAATAATAAATGAGTAATTATTGCAAAAGTAAGTATTATCGACAAAAATTTTTATTAACATTGTTTTCACAAAAAATTAATTCATTGGCCAATATTTATCATCTAATCTGCTCATAAAGACTCTTTCAGCAATGTGTCGATCCGTGAGCCGACACCTCTCATCAGAAACAACATCATTCAACGTAGATACTAATCTTTCGGACGCCACAGAACTTCCGACTAAAATTAAATATTTTTTGGCTACAAAAAACAGACGCCGTTTGCAGACAAATTTTTTATTAGTATTGTTTTTTCAGGAAGTCAATCCATTGGCCAATATGTATCTGTTCATAAAGACTCTTTCAGTAATCCGCCAACCAATAGACGCCTCAAGGAAGCGGTTGTCGGTGATTGGCCTAAGATGATGAAATTCAAAGCTTTATAACTTGGCAAATCTTAGCACAGTCGAACCTAAAATCGAGCCTTATCTTCCGACCCGGTTTTTTTCCCCGGTCATTGGATTTTTAAAAAATAACTGGTTATAACCGGTACAAAAAATAACCGAAAAAACCGGTTAACCGAAACATAAAAACCGGTAGGTTTTTTTCCATCCCTAGTATGTGGGCCTGTTGCACATTAAATCACACGTAAGGGGTCAAGCGTCCTCCCGCTGGTGTGATGCGGATGTTTGGAGAGGGGGTGCCGACTCAGGTGTCTTCCTCTTTATCTGACCACGGTTAAAAATCACGATGTCCGTCCCAAAATAGCCCTCGTGTTGATTTAAAACGAGACGATGATATAACTAAACTAAACAAAATGCACATCGGTATTTAATAAGTTGGGCACTTATTTGAAACAGTTTACGAACGGTATACAAATGTTTGTGGTTATGAGAATAATTGCTTCATTTTGCTTCGTGTAAAAATTCATTATTGCTGTTGTTTCTATAC
>BGPR01049765.1:0-11227 GCA_013235015.1 Araneus ventricosus
AAACAAATCTCAAATACTCGGTGGGCATGTCAAGCATCAATGCTACGAACTGTTTGTAAAAGATTTATGCTTTTGTATGAACTGTTGTGAGATGTGATTGAAAATGACAGCAACTATGACAGGGTCATAGAAGCTCGGGGACTACTTTATCAATTTTCCCCAGATTTCATTAAAACGTTGTTCACACTGCGACATATTTTTGAGTTCACAAAGAATACCTCTGATCTTCTCCAGAGCCCAGAATTAGACTATTCTGATGCTCTGGAACTTTTAGAAGTTCTCTCAAGAAAGACTAAATGATCAGAACGGATTACCATGCAAATCTTTGAGCCAAAGCTGCCAACGTCTGTCACGATTAGAATGTATGATTTGGAAGAAAGCTGTGATATGCAGATGAAACGAGAGAGACGCCTGCTGTGCGCGGTGAAACAATTTCCAAGCTATCTGAAAAATTTTATAGTGGATTGTCCTGTGCAAAGGGAGAAACTCCAGAACAGAGGAGATTTCAGAAGGTATATTATTTATATATTCCCATAATTTTATTCAATGTTTATATATATCGCGCCGTCTTATACAAAGAACTAATTGAGCTGTAGCCCAGGGGATAAAACAAACATGTAGAACCAAAGGCGCTTAACGTGGTCGTCTAAAAGTTTTTTACGTCGACTTCCAACACTAGATGTCGCTGATCGCAACTCGGCGAAAGCGATTTGCCTACGTATCTTGTTACCCTGCATTGCCTTCTCAGAGTTGAAAAAACGTTGTGCGCATGCGCTCTGACTGAATCTTGGAAAATTTTCTCTGTACATAACGTTGACGATATCATCAGAGCGCATGCGTATTACTATGTAGTTGTAATCGTATATGAGTAATTTCGTTTACGCGTGAATAGCAAAGAGGGGTGGGTGGGTGAATAAGCTCCTCTTACAAACCGTTAAACGTGTTTCCTTATCGCAAACAAAATGATAGTAGGATGCTTTACGGCAGGTTCGGCTACTTTTTTCCGTAAAAAGCCATTTTTAGAATTATATTTATCAAAATAAAAATTTGAGACCGGAAGTCTGCAACTCGAACTGTGAAATATGCATTTTGAAAATTGAGTCTAAAATATATTTTTTTTTTGCTAAAATTTATTTAATTTTCCCTTTTTTAAGATAACAAAATACACTGTAATTCAATTATCTATTTTGAATTTTACAATAGCCGTAATTATAATCATAAGATATAATTATTAAAGTAAAAATAAGTGATTTAAAACATTTTTACATATAAATTATCATTTTTCTTTCGTCAGGCAGTATGCTTGGACTTCAAATATTTTATATGCTTAATTTGTATGAACAATAAAATTAAAATATATACTTAACAAAAAAGAACAATATCAAGTTTCTAATGAGATTTTGTTGCTGAATTGAAGTTTTCATGACACCATGTGAAGATTTTTTTATCGTAGTTAAATTTAATTTAATTTTTTTATACGTATATTATTTACTAACATAAAAAGAGTCGCAATTATGCCTTGAAAGAACCATGCTTTACAGAAAATACTTTAAAGAAAATTGGAAGTTCAAATCAATCCACATGTTGCCGGAATATAGAATGCAGAAAACTGGAAAGCACGCACGTTTCCTAGGCATTCTATTGAAACCCAAATGACAAAGCGGCAAGTATGAAAGAAATCGTCCATTCAATTTTATAAGAAATAAAATTAAGTGCAAATCAAAATAAAATTATTTCCTTCCTTGATGTAACATGTAGGTTCACATTTTATTTCGTTTTCTTTACTAAAAAAGACAAAAACTTCAATATGTGTAACTTTCAATTTACTTTACGTATTTTGAATAAAAGATTTTTTACGGCATTTTTATTTTTTCAGAATAACATTTGCATTTTTGAGGAATGCACGTCTTGTAAATAATAGAGCCTTATGATCTTTTTCATACTTTGCCTAAATAGCATTTGTCATTCTATAGAATGGCTAGGTATTATATACAATGCCTATGGAAAGTATATAATAAATATCATATTTCATTCTTTGCCTAAAAATGACCGGCATTCTATAGAATGCCGGCGTTTCATACATTGTCAGTAAAGCCTATAAGAAATAGAAGAGTGTCGTTTTCACACACATTCTGGATTAGCATTCATAATATATATAAAGAAACCCAATTCCACTGAAGATCCGTCGTGTATGGGGCCTGTTGCACGCTAAATCATACGTAGTGGTCAAACATCCTCCTGTTGGTGTGGCGTGGAAGTTTGGAGAGGGGGTACCAGCTCAGGTGTCGTTCTCGTCATCTGACCGTGGTTCAAAATTACGAGGTCCGTCCCAAAATAGCCCTCGTGTTGCTTCAAAACGGGACGTTAATATAACTAAACTAAACCTATCGAATTAAATATGATGCATAGATGAAATTTTTAAAATTCACTTTAAAGTTTAAAATTTAATGAAAAAAGGACGTTTAAAATAATCTATAAGTATGGAAAATAATAAACGCCTGAGGCCTTCAGGAAAATAAAATAAAAAATACCTACTCATAAAGAAAATACTTACCAAATAAAATAATTTGAGACCAAAAAGAGAGAGAGAAAAAAGTCACTTGTTCTCTCTGATTAACGCCTTAAAGTTCATATAATTTAAATGTGAACTTTTTCATATTTAAAATTATAATCGAATAATTTCTAGTTCAGATCCCGTTGGTTTGGTGCAGAAGTTTAGAGAGGGAGGTGCCAGCTCAGGTGTTGTCCTCGTTATCTGACCGCGGTTCAAAATGACCAGGTCCATCCCAAAATAACCATCATGTTGCGTTAAAAAGGGACGTTAATATAACTAAACTAAACTAAATTCTGGTACAGAACTAAAATATTAAATAAAATCAGTGTAGTAAATTTGGCGCCTTTGGATCATTGTCGCCTCTGGGCTCTAGCCCAATAAGCCCATTGGATAAGACAGCCCTGATTACATTGATGTTCTTTTATCTTGTAATTTCGATTATTTCTTGTGAAAACTTCAGAAGCGATATTATCTAAATGATTTTCATTGATTCGAAATTTGCATGCAGTAACTTTTAGTTATGGATGTAAAAGTTGGTTCAAAACTTTAAAATGTAATAAAATTTTGAGATTCTAGAAATAATGGAGTTAGAATTTTTTTTCTTCCTTTGATGTACTGTGTACTACTCCAAAGGTTAAAGCATAAATGAAATTTCAAGCCTGTAGATGAAAAATTAAAAAAGTTATCCCATGTGCGGCATTCGGACAATACCGAATATTTCAACTAAAAAAAGAAGAAAAATCACACAAATTTCACTTTAAAATGGTTGTCAAAGGATAATAAAATATTATAGAAGCCTTTTAAATGGTGAAAAAGGATTAAAAACAAGAAATTACTTGAAAAACAAAATTTACCACCGAACAAAATTCACTACAACGGTTTAATTTTGATTTTGAATAAACTGTTTATTTAATAACAGTTTTAAATACTTAAAAAGTAAAAATATTCTTAGGCTAGTAACCAGACAGCTATCGCATTTCAAAAAATATTCATATAAAGAAAATCAGTGAAAAAATACTAAATTTTGAGTGTATATATATGTAAATTTTGTATTTAAATATATATGAATGTAAGCTGTCACACAAAATCCTATTTTGAAAAGGTGGTGATTTTTGAGATTATAAGGCATTAAACAGAGAACAGGTGACTTTTTCCCCTCAATTATTTTATTAGGTAGGTATTTACTTTAAACCCAAGACTTTCAAATTCGTAGTTACGGTTCTGATAGGGCGCCAAATCACTCTAGCCCAGGGCTCTAAATTTTTTAAGACGGCCCTGCGTGCGTGTATATAATTTACATCTATTTAAAACAAAAGCAAGGAGACTAATACCAATTTATGATTTTGTTTCAGGGAAATGTTTTCAGTCATTGATAGGCTCAAAAAGGAAATTGAACGACGTTTTTTCAATGATAATAAAATTATAATGTTGGGCATTAAAGCTTTGGTACCAGAGTCAACAACATTTTTGAAGACAGAAGATATCGTTGCTTTTGGTCGATTGTACCGCAGCAAATCACAAGATCTGAAAATAGAACTGGAGAATATGCGTCGTGTTTTTGCAAGGAAGCCAGATGGATCTAAGCCGAAAACATTATTACAACTGCAGCAGTACATTTCCCGAGTTGCTGACACATTTTACGAAATGAATAGATTGATAAAGATTGCATGCACTCTACCAGTGTCAACATGTGCGTGCGAAAGAAGTTTTAGCACATTGCGAATTGTAAAAAATTATATGCGCACGACCATGGTTCAGAATAGGCTTCAAAGCCTCATGATCTTAGGAGTGCATAGTAGCAGGTCAAGGAAATTAGATTTGCATAATATAGTAGAAAAGTTTGATACATTGTATTCAAAAAGCCGAATTCAGCTGCACTGATGTCATTAAAACCTACTATCACTATGAGCTGATTTATCATATTTTAGAATAAAACCTAACAATTTTGGGTTATGTCTGTTTTGTTGTATCATATTTATTTATTATGATTTAAAAGTTTTATTTCTTTTTTCTTTTGTAATGTGAAATGTACCATTGGATATTTGGGAATGGACGCAAAACTGCGTTAAATATTTAAATTAAATGCTCTTTTCACGGTTTAATATATCCACATGCTCTAATATGCTTACATGCAAAACACATGCAATGAATGTAGAAAGAACAATGTTAAAATTTTGTTTTAAAAAGTGTCATATACAATAACGCATGTTATCGTAATTGAATTCATATATTTATAATTTGACCGTCGGATCCTATTTCTTTGTTTTGTTTGAGCTGAGTTAAATTTAAAATAGCTCTAATAAAGGAAACCCTTAAAATTAGGTGATTTGAGGCTATTTTCAGCGGTGGTGAGTAATTATTTCCTTTGAAATCTGTATAATCAGATCAATAATCTAAATACATAAAAAAATCTCTACAGATATTGACAATATTTTTGTCTCCCGTTTTCGCAGCGGGTTATTCAAATAGTAGGTAACTAAAAATATGGAGAAAATTTGAGAAGGTTATAATTAGGCCTTTCTTTCCCCCTATACAGCAGGTCTTGCCCCGCCGTCGGGCAGACCGTGCCCCCCCACGTCGGGCGGACTCTACCGCCACTCCTGTACGGGAAGTCTGTCTGTCCGCGGTCATGTGAACACTATAGCTCAAAAACTTGAATAGCCAGATGGATAAAATTTGGTACACAGTTTTATTATCGTGAATGTTGGTCGGTATTGTGGGGTCCTCAGAGACCGCCAATTCCCACGAGACTGAGTGACCAGACCCCCCAGCGAGCTAGCCGAAAGCGAAAGTAGAAAGGAAGCCGATGTCGTAAAAACGATCCTGAATTACATAACCCGGAGGGTTTTGCAGGGACCGTGCCGATTGACCATTCAAAGATCACCCAAGTTGACCGACAAAAGGAACTGATTGCGTTGTGGCTCTTGCCAATGATGAAGCGGGAAGGGGAGCGCATGTTTGTGGTTCGTGAAATTGTTCATCACCCGGACAAATCATGGACACTTAACCTTTCAGCCACGCCTCAGAGGGCAGGGTCAAAGTTGTTCTTAACCTGGAATTTGGATTCGAGAGGGAATTCGGAGAGAGAGTCGATTCGAGTTTAGGATTCGATTCTCGTGATCGAATTTTGGAGTCGGGTCTCAGCCGAGACTCTGTACTTGTTCGGGCGCCTAGTCCCGTGAAACCGATAAGCCAAACCTTGGCTGAATAAGCTCTTAGAGAGCTGGAAAGCATCAGAGGAATTCTTCGGAATTTGTCTCGAAAAGTGAACGAGCAATACTTCACTGCCATTTACCTACCTCGGTAACCGATATAACTCTTTGGAAGTTATAGCAACTATTTGAGCTGTCTAATTCCCTCAATTCACTATTTCCGGCCATCGGACATTGAACTCGCCCTGAGTAGAACTCTACTTAACTTTTCAGTTATCTTACGAGTAGATTCACATCTAATCTGCGATTAATTCCAGATTGAACTTTGACTTGATTTACGCTATCTCATCCTGAGTTAGGCAGAATTTATGATTGATATTAATTTGTATATTTCTTGCAAATAATTCAGTAACCAAGAAGCTTTAATTAAAATTAATATCCTGTTATTGCTGTGTCTTGTGATATCTTATCATAACTCAGTATCACTGGGCTAAGACCCTACAATATCAAAGTTTGGACCAAATCCGTCGAAGGGTTGATGGTTTGTCGGACTGTATATCGCATACTTGTAAAAATTATATCTCCTAAACCCTTTGACTTAGATAAATAAAAATTGGTATGACGGTTGCTAACATTAATTATAGATCTATGCCCAAATTTCGTTCCAATCGGTTAAAAAAAGGCGTTAAAATTGCATATTCAATTTCTTTACTTGCGTACTGGAAGCAATCTCTGCGCATGCGCAAGCTATTCAGCGATAGCGAACGAGGTCATTTTCTTCTGTTTTCTTTTCGCTCGCGCTCGCCCTCGCATTCAGGGCTGGCCCAAACAAAAGCGGGCCCTGGTTCAAAGTTGATTTGCGGGGCCTTGCAACAAAATTCGCATACCAAAATAATGATTTATTGCATTTTGGTAATTATTAAATTGCTCAGATTGTAAAAGGGCGTAATTAATAAATGAACATAATTTATGCATAAGGAATATAAGAAATATAATTTTAAGAATAATTAAAATAGTTTTTAAATTTAATATGACAAACGTACAAACTTTAATGCTAAAATCGTTAAAAACATTATCCTACCCGAAATCAATAATGAAGTTAATTTAATAATAGTTATTAATTAGTCGAAAATAATTATGAAAAGGCAAAAATTTAACCCTCCAGAAGTCGCGCGTATGTACGAGGTATTTGTATCATGCATCGTATTATATATTTATATCGTGTTATTTTACAAAAATGAATGCAACTTTTATTTATGTAATCTGTATTTAATAGCTCCATACTAAATAAAGATTATATAAATAAAAATTGCACTTAAATTTATAAAAGAACGATATAAGCAAGTAATACGATGCAAATTATAAGTATCTCCTATAATACACGTGACTGCTGGAAGGTTAAATAATCCAAATATTGTTAGGTTAAGTTATATTAACGTCCCGTTTTGAAGCAACACGAGGGCTATTTAGGGACGGACCTCGTAATTTTGAACCGCGGTCAAATGACGAGGACGACACCTGAGCTGGCACCCCCCTCTCCAAACTTCCGCGCCACACCAACGGGAGGACGTTTGGCCACTACGTATGATTTAGCGTGCAACAGGCCCCATACACGGCGGATCTTCAGTGGAATCGGGTTTCGAGCCTGCGACCCTCCGGCCCCGAGGTCGAGACCTTACCACTAGGCCACCGCGGCTCCTATCCAAATATTGAATACTTAGTAATGTAGTGTTATACTAGACAATTAATAGTTCGAATTATATTGGATTTCGATTAAGCATGCACTTTTCTAGCTTTTATGGAGGAAAATTCATCAATTACTCCATGGAATGAATTTTATCAGAAGTGTATTTTTCGATGCTAAGAAATGCAAGATCACTCAGGCATCTCCCATGGTTGCTCGAGAAAATGACAATATTAATATCAGTTTACTGAATGAGCGTTTACAGCTGGCAATAGACACTGAAATTGTTAGAAGTATCTGAAGTGCATTTCTCAGATTTGGAAAAAAATCCTCACCGTAAGAAAGTATAAATTTTAAAACCTCCATAGCAATTTTTGAACAAAAGAAGTGTTAAATATTTTTAAACTTTTCGATTCAAGTATGAAAGCACACAATTTTTTGTGTGCTTCCATTATTATAGAATGAGGACAGAAACGTACTGAATATTCAATACTAAATACGAATTACTGTAAATATATTTCAGAGAAAGAGAAAAGTATAAACTCAGATAAATTTATAAGTAACTTTAAATAATGCAGAGGTTGCTCAGTCATTGGGACTGAAGAGAATTAGATTATTTGATGCAAGTGCAAATTAAATCATTTGACATTCACTTTTTAAAACAGCTATTTGAATATGATAATTGAATTCAAGCATTCCTTTTTAAATAAAAAAAAATTCTTCAATTATTTTTTGCGAACAGATGTTGTAAAAATGTGTGCTGTCTTCCTGCTTGTGTGAGGAAATATTAAAAGAAAAGTTGAAAGAGAAAGTCCCTCCCGCCCTTTCAATTTTTCTGTCGATTTACAGTATTGAAATAAAATTTCATACTGTATTAATGAGATTTTCTTTTAACTTAGATTATGAAATGAATTCTTAAAAGTTGAGCTCATTATTTCTTCATCCTTAATAATATAATAAATGCGAAAGTGTGTCTGTCTGTCTGTCTGTCTGTCTATCTATCTGTCTGCCTGTCTGTCTGTTTGTTAAGCTTTCACGACCAAACTACCAAGCCGATTTGGATGAAAATTGGCAGAGTTGTAGCTTGAAACCTGAGAACGGACATAGGCTAGGTGAAATCACGTTAAATTAATTATTTTTGACTACAGATTAAAAATAGTTAACAAAGAAAGCCCATTGACTCCGCGATTCGCGATGAAGATTTTTATTTTTCACTAGCTGTTACCCGCGACTTCGTGCGCGAAGAATTTGAATTATTCTTTTTTTAAATTCACGAATGTAAATGTTTTGTTGCATTGTGAAAGGGGATAGGAAAAGTTCTGACGGTTGATAATACTTAATTGGACGGCTGACAGGAGTGTACTGTACATGTATGCTGATATAGTTCTGTAAATTGTTTATCTATTCTAGCATACTTTTGCATACCACATTATTTGCACGGATGTAGAGGTTGTGTGGGCTGGACACACGTAAACACGCCACATATAGTTGCCCATGCGAAAAATATGTTTTTTCCAAATGTACATCTGCCACTTTCAGTATCTGGCAATGAGCCTGGCAAATGACATTTTTAAAGGGATTTGTTGCCTTCTGAACTGAGATGAAAAATCCTTCGGCATTATCGGAAGGCGCGGAATTAAAATACTCTCTCTTCTCCCTATATCAGTCATAACAGTAGCTTTCATGACGTTTGGACCATGGTGTGTAATTTGCGACCGTGTGCCATTGCGCAGTCTCGGTATATCGAGGTTGCGTATTAGTAGTACTGGCACACGGATTCAATCTCGGCTTGTCGGAAGGTGCCCCGACAATTCTATAGATGTTGAAGAGCTCTACAGTATATGATGTTCCTTGTTAATGCCCATTACCGTATCTACAGATGGATATTCTGTAACACCTCACTGTGAAAGTTAAACAAAACATCGAGAGAATAATTCACTAACGTCATTGGATCACCGTGTAACCGCATTAAAAGCTGCAAATGCTACGACAACAGGAAACCGGAAGTGTAAAGTCTCCTTTGTTGTTAATGGTCAAAGAAAGCAATATTTTCTTATATTAACTTTAACACTGGCAAAAGCCCGCGCGCGAAACAGTAATTTGGCTTGAATTTATTTCTATAAGAATAAAAAGACTTTTTAGAAATTACGTTACAAAAATATTTTTAAACCTTAATAACAATCAGAGAAAACATTTCATCGCAATGGCATTAATAGCATTAAAAAGATCAGTTTCTGGTCTTTAAAATGGCATAAAAATAATTGTTGTTTAATAAATATTTCAGAAGTTATTGGCAAAAAACGTGTAAGCATTAATATTAAAAGCATCTAATTTTCTTTATTTAATTAAATATCTTAAGAACTAATTAACTCTGAAAGTCGAAAATAGCACCTTTGACCTAGAAATATGCTCTAGAATGTCGTGTGTAAATTTCATGTCGCTACCATTCACCGTTTAGGAGGAGTTCTTGTGAACGACCGACCAACAGACAGACAAATACATGTAATTTCTGCCTTATTTTATAGATATTTATAAACATAAGCAAAATTTTCAGAAATGAAGATAAATTAGTTCAAAGTCTAACCGTTTTCTAGCAGCGAATTAGGTATAAATTTGCGTTATTTCAAAATCGTCTGCACGTAAATTTTAAAAAATAAATAAAAATTGAAGGAAAAATGTTACAGAAATAAAAGTGGTATCATTGAAAAGGTAAAATTTTTATCTTTAAGATGGCATAAAAATAATGTGTATCGGACAATTTGTTCGGAAGTTACAGCGGAAAAAAGGATTACGTGATAATTGATTTTAAAAATAATTTATTCCACATGTTTTCGCATTCCTAAAGGATCACGTGACAGCTGATTGAAAAATAAAAATTTTCATCGCGAATCGCGGAGTCAATGGGCTTTCTTTGTTAACTATTTTTAATCTGTAGTCAAAAATAATTAATTTAACGTGATTTCACCTAGCCTATGTCCGTTCTTGGGTTTCAAGCTACAACTCTGCCAATTTTCATCCAAATCGGTTTTGTGGTTTGGTCGTGAAAGCTTAACAAACAGACAGACAGACAGACAGACAGAAAGACAGACAGACAGACACACTTTCGCATTTATCATATTATTAAGGACTAGCTGTTACCCGCGACTTCGTGCGCAAAGAATTTGAATTATTCTTTTTTTTAATTCACGAATGTAAATGTTTTGTTGCATTTTGAAAGGGGAAAGGAAAAGTTCTGACGGTTGATATTACTAAATTGGACGGCTGAGAGGAGTGTACTGTACATGTATGCTGATATAGTTATGTAAATTGTTTATCTATGATGATATACTTTTGTAGACCACGTTATTTCCACGGATGTAGAGGTTGTGTGGGCTGTACACACTGAACAGGCCACATATAGTTGCCCATGGGAAAAATATGGTTTTCCAAATGCACGCCTACCACTGTGTGTCATTGTGCAGTCTCGGTATATCGAGGTTACGTATTAGTAGTACTGGTACACCGACTATCATTCTAGGCTTGTCGGAAGGTGCCCCTGACAATTCTAAGATCTTGAAGAGCTCTACAGAATATGATGCTCCTTGTTAATGCCCATTACCGTATCTACAGAAGAATATTCTGTAATATTCACTGTGAAAATTAAACAAAACATCGAGAGAATAATTCACTAAGGTCATTGGATCACTGTGTAACCGTATTAAAAGCTGTAAATGCTACCACAACAGGAAACCGTAAGTGTAAAGTCTCCTTTCTTATTTATGGTCAAATAAAGCGATATTTTCTTATATTAATTTTAACAGTGGCAAAAGCCCGCGCGCGAAACAGTAATTTGGCTTG
>BGPR01049766.1:0-11226 GCA_013235015.1 Araneus ventricosus
TTATAAGAAAAGCATATTCTATTTTTAAAAGTAATTATTTAATTTGCCTTGAGATGAAATTTTGCAATCTTTTTTTCCCTCATTTCTTGATGTATTAACACTTTATAATACCAGGTTTTTCTAGTACTGGTATAATAAAATAACTATCGTATTGCGATTAATTTAAGAAAATAAATTCATTTAGGATATTATTTTGTTGTTAATTAATTTTATTAATTAATAATTAATTACCAAGTCCAGACACTTTTTTTATGGTTTGAGATAAGAAATTGGAACATCCAGGTTTTTGTTTCATTGAAAAATTTGGCGAGAACTTACACCAAGCTTAAAAAATGCATTTAAAAATTGATGAATTTGGTGGGAAGTATGTTCCCACGGCCTTAGTTAATATTCTGAAATTTTCTTAACTTGTATGTTCAGATTTTTAGAATATTTGAATATATTCAGAACTTAATTATCAGTCAAAAGAAGACTAAGATTCTAAACTAAATTTTGATTGCAAATGGGGGAATGGAATCATCACGTAGTGATTTGGAAGAATTGATTTTAAGATTGTATGATATTTATGTTAATGATTATGAAGTTCAATATGATATAAAATATAAAAAATTATGAAAATAACTAAGTTCTAAATTCTGACTTACAAGACATACAAGTACATTCAGATTCCACAGCTTTATAAAGGGTTAAAGTTCTGAAATTTTCTGCAGTTGTGTGTTTCAAATTTTTAGAATATTTGAATATATTCAGATCTTTATTATCAGTCAAAAGAAGACTAAGATTCTAAACTAAATTTTTATTGCAAATGTCGGGAGGAGTAGAATCATTATCTAGTGATTTCGGAGGAATTGATTTTAAAATTTTATAATATTTATGATAATGATTATGAAATACAATATAAAATTAAAAAAAACTTAAGAAAATAACTAAGTTTTAAAAAGAAGATTTTAAAAGAAATAAAGTACGAAATAACTAAATGTACTCTAAAAACATTAGTTAGATTATATTAATTTGAAGGAACAGGAGGACTATTTCCGGACGGACCTTGTAATTTTGAACTGTGATTAACTAACAAGAAAGACACCTGAGATGGAACCCATCTCCAGACTTCCACGCCAACTCAGTGGGAGGAAGTTTGGCCACGATATATAATTTAAGGTGCAATAGGCACCATACACGGTGGATTTTAGTGGAATCGTGCTTCAAACAGGGGACCATCGGCCACAAAACAGAAACTTTACCACTAGACAACCGCAGCCTAATTTAAAAAGAATAAAGAAATATTATAAAGTTTCACAAAAAATTCTAAAACAATTAATAAACACAAAATACAAGCTTTTATTAATGTACTGAAAAGTAGAAAAAATGTTTATTTATTTTATTAAAAAATATGGCTGTAATAGTCTAAGTAAATCGGAACTTTAATCCCTTTTATGATATTTTTTAAAATTTTGATGAATATTTAAGAATGTTCTTTCTTGTGATATATATTGTATCTTATTTCACTTATGATATAGCTATAAGTGCCGCACGCCTTTACAATTCTGCCTTTTTCTCCACATTTTTGATTTTAAAAAATATTTTCTACTTTTTAATGTGATAATAAAAGCGTGTTTTGGACATTTGTTTAAAAAATATTTATTTTTTATTTGTTTTTGGAACTTTATATCATTTCATATTCTTCTTATAATACATTTCGTTACATATTTTACCTCATCTTCATAGACTCTTTCTCATCGAATTTCATTCGTAGATTACCACAGTAAAAATCTTATACTGTATTCATCACTGCCACAAAAATTATTGTATTTTTTTAAAAAAAATATCACTATAAAATTTAACAGATGAAAAGAAATTATTTTTATCCAGGGATTACTCCGCCTGTCGTAATAAAAATTCTAACCGCTAAAAAGACTTTTTAGTACGTGATTTAAATTTTCTGTCCCCTATTTCTAAATGAGCTAAATTAAAATATGTTATGAAGGTTTTTCTTTACTTTTTCTTGTTGTTTTGATTGCAGCAATCGAAATGTTCGGAACTGGTTAAAAACAATACCCTCTTTAAGCAGAAAGTAAAATCTTCTTTTGCGTTAATTCTAATAAGTTTCTAACATTTTTCGGGTCCAAAGTTATTTCAATATAATAACTTATTTTATGAAAGAAAAATGATGATGTTATTTAAATAATTATTTAAGTCAACCCAGAGTATTAAAAATAAATGTTATGATGAAGGAATCTTCCGAATCCACACATTTGAATAATAATGAAATTACTCTATTTATTTTATTGAGTCATTTCAAGTCCTTCAAACCAATAGAATGCTATAAAATTCATCTTAAATTAGAAAAAAGTAACTGAAAAAATTGAGTATCAGAGTATGACGTATTTATCCCTGTTTATACAGCCCAAATATTATTACCGATTAACTATTATGAAGAGCTGGGAAAATGTTCAAATGCTATACCATTCAAATTTAATGATGGAAGCGGTAACAGAATATGTTTCAAAATTACTCAATCTTAAACGATGAAATTATATATGCTGCGGCCTTTATCAAAATACACACTATTTCACACGTGCCTAAAATGATGTGTGTTTAACAAGGATAACCACCGTTTCGGTTACACATACGATTGTTTAATGATAATTCGCAACAGTTTACGATTATTAATGCTTACGGAATTCCGTGCGTTAAATTCTACATATTTGAATAATAAATCAACATTTAACTATAATTGACTATTTGATACTTCAGAATTTAACACTGCAAATAATGTCTTTCATTATACTTTCCAAATATACTATTATTTTAGTCTTTAATCAGAAAGTTTGTAGTGTTATGTTCTACTGAAATTTCAATAACAAGTTAATTAATTTTCAAAAAAATAGAATAAGATAGAAGCTGATGAATGGTTTCAAAATCAAAATCCCAACTTAATTCTTCGAAACATAAGAGTAAAGGAAAGAGGCGTTGGGACACATTTCCCGAAAAGAAGCCGAATATGAAAAACCGTTACGGGAGCAAATAAATGATGAAACAAAAATAAATGACAAATTCAGGAGTAAGTACATTTAACACCAGTATAATTTTCAGCATCATACTGCCACCAGTAACTGTTAAATAATTTTCCTGTATAAGGCTTAACTCATTGCTGCCCGATTCCCAAATGTCCTTGTCTATTTGTCCCAATAGCTCTTGTCTATGAAATGTGAAATGAAAGGATCTATACTGGAATAAGCCGGCAATTTGTCAGACTTCACATGACTTGTACCTTTTGTTTTAATAAACGCATTCGAATTTGATTTTCACATTTTATTTTAAATGAAAATTATACTTCTTATTCTAATATTTGAATTATAGTATTTTATGTTAGTTTTCTTTAAATTTAGATAGCTTAAAGTACCCGAATGTGTTCGGAGACATTTTTTTGAAAAATAACTTATATATATTTTTTAATGTTATTTTTCAACTGCATATGTTTTAAAACTATGAAAATATTGTAAAATTAAGCTTTCAAAATAATATTTAAAAAAAAAACAACTGAGAAATTTGAAGAAAAATATTTGCCTTACGTTAACAGCCATAGACAAAATCATATTTTAAATGTACATAAATCCTTGTAGGAGTCCATTTTTATGACAGTTATCTGTGATATGCTCTAAAATATTTCTTGTACTTCAAAATAGTTTTGAGATATGGCTGAACATAGTTACTAAACTGGTAATTTTTCATAAAAAATGCTTTTCGTTTATATTTAAGAACTTAAAAATGATACTAGATTTTAAAGTTGACCTTAGTTTTTAGAGGAAAACATAAAGCATATTACAGAAAACAATTTCAGAAAATTTCATATCAATACTTGAATAACGTTTTGGGAAATCATTGTTACGGTTGACAGTTTTCCTCAAAAATATCATTTATCAGAAAACACATTTAAAGTTTTCATGCAACATAAAATAATGCTTACAGTTCGGTAATAAAACAGCTGTAACTCCATTTGTAATTCACGTAGAGTAAAAAGTGACACAGTTTTAGAAAACTGGTTCAACAGGCTTAAAACTGGTTAAGTCATAAAGCGGTTTTTGATAATTTCATCAAAAACTACGATTTTAAACCAATCGGATACCTTAAATCAATTGGTATCATTTCCATCAAAATTTACCCAATAGAAATCTACAGAATAAAAAGAAGTTGCATGCAGTTCTTCCAGAGAGAAGAAATCGGTAGTTGAGAAAGTTTTCGTTTACTTTTGATAAATATTAATTCTGCACTAGAAACGCAATAACTGTCACAATAGAAATAGCGTGACAGGAAATACTATATCGGTAACGACATACAACTTCCGTTGCTTTTAACACACATTAGATCTGTGTTTATTCTAGGATATACTGAAATCATTCGCAGAACACATGCCTCTTAAGTATGACGAATATAACATGAAATTTAGCTTCTTAAATAGGTTGATAATATGCACGCGATGTGTGATAGATACAATAAGAAAACACCTTCTTGCTCTTGAGCAGTCAATTAAAAATCCCAAAATAAGCATACAATCTTCAGTTTCAGTGTGAAATGACTAAAAGTGTGAAGGAAAAAAAAACATCCTATATATCCTATATTTCGAAGCCACAATACTCGGGAATTAAAAATCGAAGTTATTCCAGGTCACAATGCACAAAACAACCTAGAGCTATTCAGAAGTTGGACTGTGGTGATGTCGAGTTGACGTATCAAGCAGTGACACGATGGGTGAAAATAATAAACGAAGAAAAGGATGCGATATCGCCCATTTTCAGCACAAACGCATAGAATACAACTAAGTGAAGAAATAATATGTGCCGTGGGATAGTTTCTGATGAGAATTAAAAGAAGTAGACGTGAAGCAATTTTGAAATTTGGCTGTAATGTGTAAGAAAATGTGATGATATTAGAAAAAATTAAACATTTGCAGCTATGTTAACAATTAGGTATAGTCGACGTGTTGCCACTGCAGTTCCCTAGTAGCACAGAGATATTGTATAATATTGTACGATATTGAACAATATTCGCAATATTGTATAATATTGTACAATACCGTATAATATTATATAATATCGGACAATATACTGTACTACCTGGGTTGTCTTAACTTCATAGATTATATAATGTATAAATTTTACTGATTTATTGCTTTTAGTTTTGAGCTGGGTTGAATAAGGTATAAGGTTCATAAGGTTACACCATGGTCATATGAAAAGAATCCCCCTGAGGCAACAATCCAATCTAATGACTTCCCCACCAAGTTTGGCAGATGCATGTATGAAGAAGTTTGACCCCCAGCAGCAGATTTAACGTGCACCTGTTTCACATATATGGCGGTTAGAGACTTCATTCCATGGAATGAGGTCTCGAAATTTCAAACAAGAAACCGAGATTCTACTTCTTACTGCGAGATTTTTGCTTTGTTCCTTTCTGAGATTTTGCATTTCTTTTCCATATTCAGGATAAATGCTACCATAAGAAATAAACCACAGATTTAAAAGGGGGAAAACTCTCCTCCACCTTTATTGTGTCTTTCTTCATTTCTACTCACAAGAAACAAAAAGATTGAAAAGACATAAGAAGAATTTTAACACAAGTAGCAGTCCAAAACAATTTTCTTACTTTAAATCTGAAAGAAAATGGAACGAAATGCTAAAGAACGTGACTTCCTTCGACCAATATTAGCATCATCTAAAGATATACACTACCTTTGCAAATTAAGCAATTGTTGCAATGTATTCAGTAAATTGAACGTGCATAAGTCTATTCACTGTTCGAGTAGTATAAACATAGAGTTGGTAGTCTAAAGCTTTTGATTTGAGGGAAAACGTGCTATAATATCACAAATTATTCACTGGAGTTCAATGATTCTTAAAATGAAGATATCGCTTTATGCAGGTCTGTAGTTGGATCACAGTAGTTGGATAAGGTATAAGCTTTATGAGCCCAAAATAGAAGGGAACATACGATACAAAAGATGAATTTCCAGAGAATGATGGACGCAATAAGACTAACTTACACAACATGGAAAGTTCTGGAGCTTTAATTAATTCTAATTTAATGCAGATGCACGTAAGTAGTTACATGCTTTAACGTGATTTATGAATTTATTACTGCATCAGTTAAGAATATTTATCAATTAAATATGAAGTACGAAAATAATGGAATAATATATTGTATTGACAATGTAATCTCGTGAATGAATGCAAGAATAATGCTTAGTGCATATCAGTAAATAAGATGCAATGCTCCTGTATGCAGGGTGACAATTATTGAGCTATATAAAATATAAAAAAAAACTTTCAAAAACTACCGAGTTCAAAACTTTTATTCAAATTTTAAAAGTAACTACAGCTATTCGGATTTAGTTTATGACATGTTCGATATGCTTGCCATCAATGGCTATGACGTGGCGCAGACGAAGGGCAAAATTCTGCAAAAATCCCTGAAGTTTCGAGGCATCGACACTACCAGTTCTCTCGAATTTTCCAATCACATTTTTGATTGTTATAACACCTGGACCGGTTGTAATGAGCTTGTACTCGGTCGCAAATTTCCTTTGAGCAGCAATCGGACTGTTATTGCTCGAATAGCAGGCCTTGACGATCGATATACGCTCAGAAACGCTGTATTTCGACAGTTTCAATGAAGAATGAACAGCAACAACAATAAGAGTGCGCATACTAAAAAATATCCCAACATGCCCTGCATTCAACCGCCAAGTTTTAACTGAATCTCGCCAATGGTTTAAAAGTTATCAAGGTGCTTTTTCATATAGGTTTGTCACCCTGTATCATCAATAAATAAGCGAATTTATGTATGGCAGCATCAAATGCTTCATATCCAGAACTTCGCGACTAGAGTGAGAAAACGGGTCACTAGTGACGGATAGAAGCGTTTCTGCTAAGCTTTTAAGATTCCATGGATGTTGGAAACTGGGTTATAATAAAATTAGGAACAAAATGGTTTGCTTTTTTAAAAGATTAAGAATAGAAGAGGAAAATTTCTTTGATGTCTCAGCATTTTTTGATATGTGATATAAAGCCTTTCACTCATAGATAACCTTTCTCTTAAAAACTTATTCGTATTAAGATTTCTGGATAGTCATAAGGATCAAATAATTTAATCTTTTTGCTTCTTTAGTAAACCCTTCAGCACGTTTACTGGCATAAATTCCAACATGATCTTGAATGAAAGAAAAGAAAATACGTACATCTCTGTTTGAAAAAAATCTGAAGCAAATTTAGGATTCAGCAATTAAACAATAAGTGATGGGACTCTTTTTACAAAATAAATGTTACAAAAAGAAAATATTAATACCCTGTTTTAACTTGTTATGGAGATGTTTTCACAACTGCTAGTAATCTCAGGAACAAACATTCATAAATAATGGAAATTAAGAAATTCTGAGAAATTTGGAAATATTTAGACATTAAATCCAAGGAGGGAAACATTCTATGTTTCCTTTCTTTCGAGGTAATTTTATGTCATAGCATATAATCTACAAAAATGTCTTTTCACAAGAAGAAACCCCAAAGAATGGTGAAAATCAGGAATCGCATAAATATGTAAGGGAACTATATATATATCAACATTAATTTTTTTATATATAAATCTGTTCGTTGATATCTTAGAACTTATTTAAAAATTGTAGGATGCAAATAAACTTCATTGGTTTAGAGAAATTTGCGCTGTTATAAATATATTTTAATTTAAGATAAATTGAGTGTGATTATAAACTGGGTTTGCTACCTTAAATATATTGTAAATCAATCGTTAGCTAAATACATAAATACAGACAAACTCATTAAAAAATTAAACATTTAGAAGGATTTTTCAAAAACAATTAAGCGCCATTTCATTCAAATTTCATAAAATATATTATGTGAGTTTTAACTGATCCAGGAAGAAAAATAAAGAATAAAAACGTCTTCTTCTGTGCATTGAACATTATACTCAACTGATTATTAAATTGCACTTTAAATAAAATTCTTTATTCTGAAATATCTGTATAAAATGAATGTTTTATTTTATTTCAAACAATACACAAATCTTGGCCTGAATTCACAGCTTATTAAAGAATTAAATCTGTCTTTACTTTTAATTGTTTAACAAGATATGAAAATTTAACGCGTTTAGAGATGTAAGTAAAAAAGCATAAAGAAATCCAATTTTGAAGAGAAAAGCTTTTTCATAAATAATGAGTAGTAAATCAATACAATATGAGAAAAATTATTTTTCAGTTGACAACAAAAGAAATAAAGGCTGACAAACTGTCAAAATATTAATTATTTCAATTATGATTCTGATATGGATAAAGAATTGGCTGTTTGCTATTAAGCAATAATCTGTGTGACAACAGCAAAAGACTAATTTTATTTATATAATTTTTCAAAAAAAATTTATATCACAAAAGTAATTTTATAATTATTTCAGTTCTATTGCAAAAATAGTGCGCGATACATGATATATACGAAATATAAACAATATGTGATTTAAATTAATGTCATACAGATTAAAATTGAAGTTAAAACAAATTATTTGTAATTTATGCGTTGATTCCCTGAAGAACGTATGCTTTTTATATCTTATTTGATATAATATCTTTATAATATTTTGTAAAACTGTATTTTTAATATTTTGCAAAATAACTTTGAACAAGCAATATTTCATTTGTCTTCTGATCATATAAATTCTGTTACATAATGTATAAAGTATGAAAACATGTTTTATATGTATCATATGCTTAGGAGCTATTAGAAGGTAACATTATTTTGTTCATCATGAATTAACGGAAAAACAAAAGCAAAATAATAATAAGAAGAATAATAAAAAATACAAAAGTGCTCCAAATTTTAAAATGCATTAAACACTTTTAGTAATGATTGAAATGTTTTGACTTTTGTAACTAAATTGGAATAAAAATTTCAAACGAAATCTACATACACAATATTCATCTGGGGATAATTTTCTTTCAGTAGCAAGTGCATGTGATAATTTAAATGCTAATATACCTCATTATTTTACGAACTATCGTAATCAATCTCAGATTTACGAACTATCATAAAAATGACACCATGTCTCGTTGCTAAACTACTTAAATAGAGAAGTATTTTCAACTCAGTCGTGTTCTGCTTTCAGAGAGTGCTTGTGAACCCGTAAGTGATGAAAGTGTCGTCTCATTTCTTTTTCTGAGATCGTTGCTTTTAAATTGTGTGCATCTAGGTGCAATAATTCAAACAAATTGTTGGAAGCACCCATGTTTATTACTGAAGAACGCAACAAACACAAATATATATTAAAAATAATTGACAAAACCAGAGGAACAGTACTCCAGCCCCAACCACTTGACCGATTTTGACAATTTTTATTTCATATGAATGTTTCCGACCTCTAGATATATCAACAAGGGTCACCTGCGCTCCACCTCCAATTTCCAGAGAAATCGAAACATATTTCTCCACTGTACATTATCTACGGGGAAAAGCCTTGACAGAGTCCCCTAGCCCAAACCTCTGGACCAATTTTGATAATTTTTAGTTTATATTTAACCTTATGATCCCTAGATATGTCATGAATTGTCGACTGCCACTCGTCACCCTCCATTTTAGGGACATCGCAACATAAAATTGTGGCAAAGTCCCTCATCCTCTGCATCCGCCAATTCGCCAAGATTCAAGCATTGTCACAGACTATTATTATTACGATCGTACAGCTCGTCGCCGAAGGCGGCTAGTCAATATAAAAAGAGGTAATAGCACGTGTAGTAGTGTTAGATGAAATGAATACGTGAACACGTTTAATTGCTTTTGGTAATTTTTCTTTTCTGTAGGTACATTCAAATAAATATATCGTTATTGTTGAATCAAGCAGTTTGTCTTTAAATAATGTATATGAATTGTTTTGTTAACCTTAACAACATATCATAGAAATGTGTTTCCGTGGATTTTCTATACTATTTTGTTATCAGAAAATCAGAATTAAAATTCATCCGAAAAAGAGTGTTGTATGTTAGAATTTGACATAACAATGGTTTTTATTTAATAATCTTTTGGTGTAGATATTTCGTATTTTTTAAATTTGGTGTGCTCGGATATAGATGAAACAGACTCAACATCTAATAACCAGTTACAGATTACAATCGTAAACATTTTCTTGAAATATTTAAGTATTGTAAAATCGAATAACTGATTTATGAACAATTTCACTTTAGTTAAAGTTTATAACTCTTTCAAACTGCTATCAACTGATTACTATTATCAACTGCTGAACTATTATTAATAAGATTATATAAATTTTTTCAAATGTATTTTATGTTAAATTAAAAGGAGGGCTTAATGGATTTATTCTTCTGCTGATACACAATCTCGTTAATTCTTCTGCAGCTGTTACAGTCATTAATTAAATACAAAATACAAACCAAAATTTCAATTAAAAAGTCTCAAATAAAACCATGATAAATTCCATTTCGATATAAAACTAAAGACAGTGATTCTAAGGCAAGTCATTCTGTTAGAGCAAAAACTAAATCACTTCAAAAATTGTTGAAACAGAATGCTTGTTAGAAGCTGAAGAAGTAATTTTCGTTCTACCTTTAAAGATATCTTAACAATAGGTAAAAAAATAAAAAAGCATATTTCATTACAGATTTGAAATATCAGTTAACAATATCTACTGGAAAAACTCTAAAGTTGAAGCTCTTATTGAACTAGTTTAAAAGAGAAATAAAAAATGAATTTTTCTTCTGAAGTTTTGCAGCTCCTTAGTTATTTATTACATGGCTTAAAGACATAGTTAGAAAAGCTTCGGATTTTGTTTTAATGAAAAATGAAAAAAAAGGACAAGATTAGCAAGCTATTTTTTGACAAAAAATCCTAATAAAAAATACTTGGATGCTCAATTATGTTTCGAAAGTCTAAGTTCAATATTTCAAAAGCTTTCTATAACAAAATCTGTAATTCTGTAATAAACCTGTCTGGCGGTGGCGTAAATCTCAGCACAGATTAATGAATCTTTATAAAATAAAAGTATATATGAAATTGAATTGAATCATGTATACTGATTGGCTGTTTTTTAAGTCCACAAAGGCCATATCTGGCCATATTGTTCCAAATGCTTGTGTAATTAGGTTATAATTTTAGAATATATATATTATATTAGAAATTTAAATTAAAAGAAAACAAATTAAAAGAAAACAATGATAAA
>BGPR01049767.1:0-11226 GCA_013235015.1 Araneus ventricosus
TTTTCTAGTTAAGCCTAATTGCATTAAAGCTGGTGTCACGCCGACGGACGTGACAGTCGGTAGCTAAAAGCCACAAGAGCCGGCACGTATTTGTGACAGATGGGAGAGAATGTGCCAAGCAGCTGGCACGCCCGCGTGACAGTCGTCCTGAAAGGGTTAAGCCTTCCTCTATATTAAAGCTCAAATTTTATCTTCCTACAGTTGCTTACAAGGAAGTTTTAGCAATTTGCAACCTGTCAAATTGCTAAGCATAACCCTGTATTGTGCTCTAGTTAGTGCAATGTATCCATGAACTAAAACAAAAGAGTAGATATGGGAAATGCACGGAGTTAGGAATGCATCAAGCAGTAAATTCAATCACCGTCACAGGACAAACGTAAATGCACATGTCATCTAACATTTAATGCTGTCAATCTAAGCAGACATCAATGCTGTTAAGTGTGTCTCGCCAATTTAATTTTGGAATCCTTTGCGACCTTCCGAGAGCACGCGCGTGCTGTTATTTCTACCACGTGATTGTGACATCACATGATTTGATTCCAATGCACTTTCTTTTATACTGCGCTGTGATGTCATGTGCTTTTTTGGTCCTACAATATGCGTAACGGATTCGAAAAGTAATAGGTGCGGCATGTCTGTAACGTGAGAATAAATTGACTTCATTACGAATATTTAATACAGATTTACATACAGCAACTAGTTAACCCTTTGCGGACAGGTAACTTTTTAGATCAGGTGTCGCAGTTTATGCGCCATCTCGTTTCTTCCAACTCTACGCTTATTTAATTACACATAACTTCATTTTTTATGGTATAATAAGATTAGAGTTTGAGTGGATGGATGGTACAAACATTTGTGTTCGAGTTTGAGTCGTCTAAACTCTTCGTGAACTGAGGTTGAATGGATGGGACTGATTTCTGATCAGTTTTTACTTGTCAGTCACTTCTCTATCGAGATATAATGCTTCAGATTCGTCCTCAGCTTCTATTTTCTTGCTTAATTCTTCCAAAACAGCTGAATTTTGCTCTGTAGGGATAATTTCCCGCCATTTCGTGATACCCATGTTGGGTTATGGAGAGTGAGGTTGTATGGATGGATAGTACAAACATTTGTGTTCGAGTTTGAGTCTTCTATACTCTTCGTGAACTGAGGTTGAATGGATGGATGATACAAACATTTGTGTTCGAGTTTGAGTCGCCTATACTCTTCGTAAACTGAGGTTGAATGGATGGATGATACAAACATTTGCGTTCGAGTTTAAGTCGTCTATACTCTTCGTGAACTGGATTGTCTTCCACGTTGGTCTCAGAATCAGTTTTTTGGTCGCTGTACTCAATCACTTCTCCATTGAGATTAAATGCATCAGGTTCGTCCTGAGCTGGTATTTTCTTGCTTAATTCTTCTAAAACAACCGAATATTACTCTGTAGGGATAATTTCCCGCCGTTTCGTGATACCCATGTTGAGTCATGGAGAGCTTTTCATGCACTTTCAAGTCTGATCAGACCGAACTGACTGATTCATTGTCAGTGGAAACTATCGGAGCTAGTAGAAGGAATGTTACTACGAGGTTGGACGTGTGGAGAGCTGTTTACCTTCGATAGTTTTTATTCAGCTTATGATAAATACCCATTGGCGCAATCTATACGCCGTACCTGTCCGCAAAGGGTTAATGGTTTTGATCTCAGGAATGTCTGGAGTGAAAATTAACCAACAAACCTGAAATCAGACTGAATTTTATTTGTAAGAAAATGAATAATGGTTCAACTTTGGAACATTAAGTCATTTAAATTCAGAAATTCTTCATTTAAACGTATGAGCAGAAAGTAACATATATTTAAACAGCTTATATGAGAGAAAATTATGCTCAGTTTTAGAGCCCTCTTGATTAACCTTCTCGCTTTCATTCGTTTCGAACTGAAACCACACATTGAACATTTTTTTCTGTGCATGGGCGAAACGTAGCATAATTTTTCTCTCATAACTTAAGAGCCAGATATATAGGCCAACTTATATAAAAATTCCAGTTCAGTACCGTTAGTAATTACAAAGATATCTTTCTTGCAAGAGCTAAATTGCTTCTGATCTCTAAGAGAAGAAAAATAATGAAAATTCTTGCACAAATTGGTATTTTTTAAAATTGAATCTGCGAAAGTAATATCAAATTTTATGAAGGTTGAAAACCCTGAAAACTCACGTATACTTATAAATTGAATACATAATTTAAATTGCATTTCGATGATAACTTATTCGGAGGGAAAATAGTCCGTTACCGTTCATTGGTTTCACTGTGAAACCACAAACTTCTTGAAAATAAAAAATGACAATTTTTTTTCCTTTACATATTTATGATTAGCTACATGTCTAATACTAATTTTTGAAACATTATATTAATTTTCAAAATGAAACATGCATTTAACTTGAAAGGGTTAAATTATTAATATGCGAACTCTTATCACTGAAGAGCCGCGTTTGCAATCCAATTTCCCACGATTCAAAGCTATTTTGAAACTTTATTCAATAAGAAAACGTGGAACAGAAACTCCGTTTCATAAACTTTGAATCCTTTTGAATCGCAAGAATTTAGATAAGAAATATTTTTTAAGAAAACTGATAAGAAGATTAAAAATAACGTTATAAAACGACAGTTGCAATTGCATATTTAACTTCAAGATAACCGCTTATTGTTAGGTTTCAAAATGAGAAGTAAATCAAGTAAATTAAATTGAAATGTTTCCTTATTAATTTTTATCTATGTGTTTGCATGACATAAATGACTCTAGATTAAAATAAATTGCTTGACTCGATTGTTAATTTAATATCAATAGTTACGTGAAATCACTATACCAATTATGATTTGGAATGGATGACTTTTATGCACTTGTTTGTAAGTTAAGTTGATTTGTATACGGTTTCTTTAAAATTTCATGAGCTCATTAAAAAGCTCTTTTGTTTATTTGTTTCTTTTTATCGAAAATATGGGTCAATGTTAATTTCATGCAGAATGATAATAAGGATGGATTTTTAGTTTATGCATCTGCGAATACAGAATAATAACACTGAAATGAAACATTATTAACTCTTTAAAAGGCTGTGGTAAGTGTACTTACCGCCAAATTCATTAATTTTTAAATGCATTTTTTAAGGTTGGTATAACTTCTTGCCAATTTTTTCGATGGAACAAAACCCGAGATATTCCAATTTCTTTTCTCAAACCATAAAGAAGTGTCTAGACTTGATAATTAATTATTAATTAGCAAAATTAATTAACAAAAAATTAATGTCAACGAAGAAGCTGAATGAATTTCTTTTCTTAAAAAATAAATAAAACACAGTAGCCCAATTTAACCAACTGATAACAAAAAGCCAAAAACTCACGAACAAAAAAGCTAAAAGAATAAAAAGAGTACATTTAATCCAGAACGCGCAAAATGCTGCTTCTTCTGAAATACAATAGTAGACAAAATTTAACGAAGAAATGATTTTTTTCAGTGTAACTGTTTTGATGTGTCGGAGTTTCATTTGCTGGTAGTCTTCCCATTTCCTTCCATTACTCTTGGCATTTTTCGGGTAACAAGAGGTCTTTTTCAGACGTTATGTCAGACTCTTACAGAAAAAAGTCCAATTTTTTTGAATCCCTGCCTACAGGTAACCCTTGATAAAGTCTGTAAAACCGGATTCTTTTCTATTATTCCTCTACTTTTAAATATGACTTTAAGGTTAGCTTCGTTTTCCATTTCTTCATTAAATTCTTTTGTCACTGAATCTCAATCCCAAAGCCATTTTACTATAACAATACTAGAAAAAATGGCCCTTTTAAAGGGTTAATTAATTTAACTATTTATTTTTCTGTCTCATTACTCAGGCTTTTAAAAAAATTAATAGTTAAATATTTTATTGTTTCTGAATTATTTTATTTTATTTTCATATTTTTGGATTTGCATAGCACATCTTACCCCCATTCTGCCCGGTTCCGGGTTCTCGAGTCTCCCGGATTTGAGATTCAGAAAATCTGGTCACTTTCAGAAAACCTCTCTTTCTTTAAACCTAGAAAACCTGATTTTCTACTCTTCTAAGTATCCATATTTTGGTAATTGAATCCAAGTAATTCTAGAACCTGAAAAGATGTCGTTTCTCTGACAATTCTTTTGCACTTTTGTGTTTGCCCTGATAGTTCTTTCTCATTTTTAAATTCATATTTGTCTGAAAATTGCATTCTCCGCTCTGAAGTTCCATTCTTTCCAAAACTACAGAATCATGAACCCGGATGAAGAATATGCGCATTCATGCCAATGTCGTCTGGCCTGACGGAACACCAATAAAACGATGCTGATAAAATCGACGTTGCGTATCAGATAGCAATATTTGCACCACAAAGAAAGAGGAGCACTTCGAGCATGAGTTGACGCTTTACGGAAAAAGTATATTGAAAAACAACACTGAAAAGACTGAAAGATATCACATTACATTACACCACCTGCATCCCCGTATTTAGAGTCATTTGGCTCTTTTCCGGTTTGGATGGACGGAGGTGAATTTTATTTTTTAAGAAAGGAAAGAAACAAATAACAGGTACAAAAACAAATAATAATGAAAAAAGAAACATATACTGGACAGAACAACATAGAAAACAAAACAAAATAGTAAAAAATAAAAATACGCAGAGGGGAAAAATAGAAGAAGAGTCATAAATAGCCGGAAGTGTGTGTCAGTCTGGGTGGATGCGTGCTCAATGCTTATCCTCTACAATGATATTGTTCTCATAACATATGAAGCGCATTAGGAGTCGAAGTCGGGTTCTTGATAAGTTATTCGTGTGAATGTTATTCTTCAACCTCTGTAATTTAAGTGACACTGTAGGAGTTTGGAAATGCCAGGAGAGGGTAAACGGACATTTTGTGGCATAGTGCATTGGATCTCCTTTTTCTCCGCAAGAGCAGTTGTCATGTGTTCGAAGATTAAAAGTATGGGCCCGTGTCCTGTAACGAACATTATCTCTTCTCTATTCCATCCAAAGGGCTTGTTTGAGACCCTAGGCACTATATCGTGTGTACTGATTCCAGTTTCTCCGTTATCCCAGTTGTCTTTCCAGATGCCTAAAGCAGCTGACCTAATCTCAGATTTCAGGTAGGAAAGTGGCTTAGGTAGAAGGAAAGGGTCGCCTTTTGTGATGTCTTCTTTGGCTAATTGGTCTGCGCATTCGTTGCCTAAATAACCGACGTGGGCTTTAAGCCATCTCAGGTGAATGTGTTTACGGGAGAGCAAAAGGATTTGAATCTCTCGGACCATACTATGGTGAGATTTAGGATTAAGTGTGGCCATCAAATTTGACAAACTCTCTGTCCAAATTTTCACACAGATTTGAAACTTTTAGGTGCATTTTCGGTTTAGAAATTTTAATGAAAGTTTAAGTAAAATTTTTTCAACTTAAATTTCAGGTATGATGAATTGGATGCTTCAAGTCCTGAAACCTGTGTAATATCCATAACATAGAACTTTATATAACATTTTAGAAGAAATCTCCCTTAGTCGCACTTGCTGAGACGAAAGTTCTTTGTTTTCCGTAAAGGATAAATATTTAATGAACTTACAGTTCCAAAGATTCTTTTTCTATAAACTTCTCAACTGTGCCGTAATTAGATACTAATTAAGGGAATTTTTAATTGCGAAAGAGTTAAAATACAAAAATAATAACAGACAACGATAGGAAGTAAGAATCCGGTGGTTGACTTCATCAGAGGCCATTCATCCATGCAGATTCAAAACTAGAATAAATTTCCTGTAGAGGAAAAAGACTTTAAGGTCTGAATTTAATATGAATTTCCTCTCAGGACTGAACCTATTCCGGAATATATTGGAAAGAAAAACATTTATCCAAAAAGAAGGAATTAAAAACAATCTATTAAACAAAGTATGCAAAGAAGGGTTTAAAATCTTACCTCTTATAAAAGCTATGGAGTTGAACAAAAGAGTTTTGAGTTTTGATTGGGGTTTTTTTGGGGGGATTTTTAACAACAAAGGCTATTATCCCCCTATTCATTCTAAAGTTCTTTTCAATCCGTAATCAAAAAAGAGATGAAAATTGCCATCAAAAGACGGGCTAAATTATTACCGATCTGATTCGGTAAAGAGAAAAAAAAATGGTACCCTCCTAGAAAGACCTTCATGTTCTTTTTCCTGAACAAAAGGAAGGACGCCGTTGCAAAGTAAATAAATAGATGCTCGTACCTATCTCCATCTAGTGAGGGATACACTAACTAAAAACTTTATAATATTTTTGCAGATTTTCATGAATTTTTTTAAGGTTTTTATTTTGTTTTTACTATTTTCAATTTTTTTATTAATAATATTTTATTAATTTTTTATTAAATTGCTTCTATTATTTTTTGTCTTTTTAGATATTCAGTGCCGTAATTAGCTATGTTATAATCATCGTTATACAGGGTGTTAACAAATTACTGATAGAATAAAAGAAAATCGTATGAAGATATTACTATTGGGGTTTTGAAAATTCTATGAAAACAAAATTTTAAAGATTTTTATTCATAAAGCTGTTGTTTTGCATGAAACTAAAACTCTTTGGGCTAAGAAGGAAGAAGGGGCGATATAAGCTGGTTGTAAATACTGTTGCAAAAATCGTCCGGTGTGTGTACGGTGAAAAGAGTGCAACAAGGTAGTAACAGAGAAACGACGCTTTATTCTCGAATATTCCAGAATACAGGAAGCGCAAGTAACAGGAAAAACACAGCACTTGCACAAATTAACAACACAAACAGACAGCAATTCACTAATAAGAACAGCAACAGCGCTTGCAATACCGTTCGGCGTCTAACAGCTTACTAGCTCGCACAGTGGATAAAACTTTAGAGAGATTCCAAAGACGATCCCAGTCGATCAACACACGCTATATCGCTCTGTGATCTCAGCATGGTCCTTTTATATTCTCCCCGACATGCCGTGACGTCACATGGAATCATCTGAATAAATCCGTATATTGGCCCTTAATAGAGATATCAAGAAAATTCCAGTACTTTTGAGAACCCACATTTCCAAAATGGTCGCCAAGGTCGATGCCTCCTTTTCCCCGGCATTCCCATACATAGTCTTGTAGAACTCTCTTTCCAACATTAAGCCTAACATTGCTGGGAAGCATCTTTCCATGTTCGTAACAATGCTTTTTAAAACTATACTTTTATAGAATTTTATACTCCAGTGAAAAATTTATAGAAATTCTGATTTATGGGCAAATTCAAATTTATGGGCATATAACTTGATAAGCATTGAAAATTGGTTTCACTAAGAGCAAATCTATGTCCTTTCAACAATGAAAATTTTACTCTCACCAATCTAACATATTTAATGTCGTTTAATACGAACCCATTTATGAACAATACTTTTATCATATAAAAGCACCAGTATGGTTCCTTATGTTTGAATTCAATAAAAAGTTTCAAACTTATCCAATTATTTATGGCATTGCGCTCATTTTTGGCAAGATGGTACTCGGTGGCGAGTTCAGGATTTTGGTCAGAGGGGGGCTGAAGTCATAAGAATTTTGCTTCGTCTTGACGTCACCAAATTTTACTAGAGTGAAAAAAAGAAGGTTTTTTCTTAATCTATTATCATAAATTCTCTGCAAAATTGGGATATTGATCGCGCCACGTTTCTTTTAATAAAAAAGGAGATTAAAAGCAAGCAGATATAGTGATTAAAAGAGAATCAAGAATTTTGGATTAGCTTGGGGGTATAGCTGCAGCGACATAGCAGTAATGAGTAAATTTAACGATAGCTCTCAATTGCAACTCCACGAAGAGTTTGTTAATTAAGGAGAACTAATTTCGAGATTTCTTCCTTCTAGGAGTACATTTAACGATAGCTCTCAATTGCAACTCCACGAAGAGTTTATTAATTAAGAAGAACTAATTTCGAGACTTCTTCTTTCTAGGAGTAAATTTAACGATGGCTCTCAATTGCAACTCTACGAAGAGTTTGTTAATTAAGGAGAACTAATTCCGAGACTTCTTCCTTCTAGGAGTAAATTTAACGATAGCTCTCAATTGCAACTCCAGGAAGAGTTTGTTAATTAAGGAGAACTAATTTCGAGACTTCTTTCTAGGAGCAAATTTAACGATAGCTCTCAATTGCAACTCCATGAAGAGTTTGTTAATCAAACAACAGTAACAAAAACAAGGGATTAATATACGGAAATAAAGGAATTTCAGTCCCAACAATGGAGTGAAGTCACGCGACACCATAATCACAGGACAAACGCAGCTGCGCATATAATCTAAATACGGAATGAACCGTTGCTTCGTGAGACACCATGCGCATGCATTTTGCACTGTGACTCCTTACGCTGCGTTATGATTTTGTGTGTCTACATTTTGTGCAAACTTTTTTCGTGTAAAAAATGCATTTTGATTCGTCTTTTGGGTGTTATATTACGAAAGATGAGTATATTACAGAAACGGTTTTCATGTTCGCACTTAACAATCCTGGTTTATCATGTACTGTGAAATATCGAAAGGAACTTTTTAGGCTTTATCACATAATAGGTAGAAGGTCCAAATATTGCCCACTTTATCCTTTATTTTAATCTAATTCATGTGCAATTTGTCTAAAAATTGTTACAATCTATTATCTTGACTGGTATCCAAAAACTTAATGAATTACAACTCTAACACACAAATTTAACACACATGCCAAAACTTCTTTTGCGACCGTAGAATTTTTCCTACTAAGAAAAGTATTCCTATTATCTCCCACTATTTGTTTCCAATATCGCCTATGTCTAAAATGGATTGAAATAAAGTGCAACTTATGTTATGATCACACGTTCTTTATTAAGCATGAAAATTAAGGCACAACAAAATTGAAAGTAACACAAGACAGCTTTTTTATACTTTTATCAATGTAGTTCTTTTAACACTTTTCCCCTAAATGAAACATTAAAATAAAAACGAATTTAGTAGCACTGTCCGGTGATAACACATCAGCTAAGTATTTTTAAAGGCAATTTTTTTTAATATATATAGGGTTCCTCAAAGGGCTAAGGCAATAATGGGAATACTCAAGTGGGCGATATTGGGAACAACCAAACCCTCAAACATGGAGGCACCCCCTTTCGGAATCGGATTGCAAACCAAAAAAATAAACTACACCAAAATGTAAGCAATTATAGTCACTGTCACTGCCTCAAATGGTATAACATTATGACTTGAACTTTACTAATTATACTAAAAGTAATGAAACATTATTATTAATTCACCTAACACGAAAATCAGCCAATATTCCCAGAAAAAAGAAGAATCAACACAGGTTCAAACGGCTTTCTTGAAAAACTATTGAAGGTGAGAGCTTTGTAGTTCCGGTAGTGACCGCCATATACCACTTTAAATCAAGAAGAAACCACAGCGGGCGATATTATGAATGTAGGCGATATTTGGGCCCTCTACTTACTTCTTTGTGTATAGAAAACCAAACAAGTTTTTCAACCTGCAGATGTACACATTTTTTTAACTAACTTATAAAAAAAAATAATAATATAATAAATAATTTAAAAAACTAATTAGATATGTTGTAAGTTCTAAAAACTTCGATTCAATTTAGATTCGATTTACCGTAATGATACGATGGACTTCAATGACTTTGTGTAGATTTAAAATGATATTAAATAAATTATACAAAGTTTAAAAACTAATCAAAACTTGAAAAAAATTAAGTAAATTAATTTATGAGCTTAAATTGAGTTACAAAAAATATAAGATAAAAAAAACAAATAATTCTTTGAAGCAGCAAAAGAATATTGTTTATTAACTTTAAGAGCAACGACTGCACAATGAATTTCCAATTTGAATTAGTCCTTACGTTTACCACGTAAGTAGGAATTGTTTTCAATTTACTGAATAAACGATAAATGGTTTTTTTCACTAGTTTTCTTCCTTATTAATAAGATAAGAGAAATAAACTTGCATGCAAAAAATTTTGTCACATTCGAGGCAATCCACCTTTTGAAAGATTTTTTAATGATATATTTTATTGATTAATGAAACAATCAATTATGTATTCACTATTAACTGATGATGATATAACTTGAAAATGATACATTTATAATTAAAACTGATGTGAAAAGAAAAATAATGAATATTCTTTGCAGAACAAGTGTAGCGAAATTCAAACAGTGCCCTTATAAAACTTTATCATTTTTGTGTGGCAATTGCAGTCACGATTGTTTTCTATGCTGTAATGTCTGTTCTGTATATTTTATTTTTAAGATAGTATCAAGATACCATATTTATTTCATTCAATAAATAATGACTACATTTTTTTTTTCTAAAGCTCTGCTGGACTTTCTTCTTCTTGCCTTTCTTCCTTCTTTTCTAATCCACCCTGCACAAACGAATTTTATAATTAAGCATTGTTAAAAAACAAACTAATTATTCCTCATTCAAGTGATAGAACTTTTTTATTACACATATATTCCTGCCATGGCAAACAAAGAATACGATTTCACTGCAAACATTAATTTTCTTATGTCATTCAGAATAATGAATTAAGTTAATGAAAAGCCTTTTCTTATGAAAGACAGCGGCTGTCGAAAAAAAGCACTTTCGTCACTCCAACGTTTTTGCCTACCTCTAGAAGCTTCAAAATAAATCGTTAGCCATCACTTAATTCGCATCCTCTATCATAAAGTGACATCATTTTCTCCTCTTTCGACCCGGTCCTAAATATTAGTTCGCAGATGAATGGCAGGTACGAGACTGATCTGCGCATGCGCCGTTCTTATTGTTTCTGCGAGCACACAATGACGAAACAAACTTTCCGTTTTCAAGGACAGCTCAGTGAATGTTCATGAAGTGTCGCTAGAGGAACGATTATTTTCGTGAAATATTTATTATCCTGCGTGTAATGTTAGTATACTTTTTATTTCTATCTTTTCTTTGGATAGGAGCGTTTCTATTTTTACATTTAAAGCTCTTTGGATGAATTATTCCTCTAAATTTACTGGTTAAAGATGAAGAAGAACTGCGCGCCAAAGACAGTCATTGTTTCCGTTTTAGAATCTTTCCTCATTATTTTTTATTGCATTTTAGTACTTTAAAAAATTATTCGCAACATGTTTATTCTATCACAGTAATTTACTTTAAAATCGTATCCGTTAATTTGTTTTTATTTTCATACATTTTTATGTTTGTAAAGATGGAATTTGTAATCGACTTTTCAC
>BGPR01049770.1:0-11226 GCA_013235015.1 Araneus ventricosus
TTTTTTTTCGACAGATTTATTTCTACATAGTATGACTTGGTAATTAAAATAATTTTAAGAGATATTAATGGAATCCTTGCTTATTACTCTCAGAAAAACTTATTATAATTATTGCTATAATGTATTGTGAACTGTCAAAGTAATTTACAAGTTAAAATTCTTTTATCAGTAATTTAATATTGAAATACAGCTGAAAATCATAAATATTGCATTTATAATTATATTAATTTTGAGTGGTAAGTTTTAGTTGAGTTTTTATAGTATGAAAATTGTTGCTGTTATTTGTGCTCTAAGTTGAAGTAATATTGAGATGTTCTATATTTAGTATGTGTAGTTATATCCGAAGCAAGCTTTTTTACAAATGCCTACTGAGAAATAGAATGAAATGAACTGATTAAATATTTCTAGTCTGTTTAACGTTTACACTTATTTATTATTATTACATACTGCTTATTAGTGTCTTAGAAATAATTCAGTATCTTAGTATAGCATCCTTATGCAAATTTCAATTCCCTTTTAAGAAGATTCTTATTTTTATTAGTATTTTTTTTTTTGAACATTGTTTTCCAGAGGCAAATTAAAATATTCATTCTTATTTGTGTAAATAAAATGTAGGAAATTTGTTTAATAAGCATATTGGCTAATACTAGTTTAATAAAGTTCTCAAAATATTTTGATCTATTTTATTTAACACAGCTTCATATAAGAAAATTAATTGTTATTAATTAATTGTTAATTGTTGGCTGAAGGTGAATATTTTATTCATGATATTCAATGTTTACAATGAAGTGGAGTCTTTAATAAAAATAAATTGGTTTGTGTTATACAAATGGAATCTACTAGAAATTTGTTTCTTTTTCAGGCAGTCTGTCAATGTTGGAGCTGTTTTGTCTTCAGGATGGCTGGTCATATGAAATGCACCAAGATTTTTTGGATATTTGTCTAAAAATGTGTTAAATAATTTATGTTCAAAGGAACTCTCATATTATGGATGAACTACACATTATGATTGATTATTATGAGCAGTTTTCCAGTTAATTTGAGGAAATAAATTTTGGAACTTCTCTGTGTATCTTACAATGAGTCGGTTTCTAAGTTATCGTTACACTCTTTATGCTAACAATATTTTATTTTAAAAAATTGCATTCTTTTATTTTTCTTTAAATGACTGCAATTTTTTTAAATGCTGAATTCATGATGCATGTGCATTATGCAACTTCAGTTCTTTGAGAAAAAAGAATTATTTTGTGTTATAAGCTCTGTGGTCTCGGATAATTAAAAAATGATTGTTGATATATCTTATTATTAAATATCTTGAAAATTGTTTTTGTTGAATAAAGTATTTAAATTGTGTATATTAAAAGTCGTACAGATATAAGCTTAATGCTGCTTTAAATTTTCCTATATTTCAACTGGCATGTGTATTTGAAAAATTTCTGTCTATGGTGTTTAATCAAAAATCCCTATGCTGAGTAGAATGAGCGAAGTGCGTCGGGAGTTTAAACTCCTGGTAGGGCCACTCTAGGCTCAAAGGTCATTCCATTATGCTCAGCTTTCGGGGTTTATTAAAAAGATGATTTATTCATAATATTTTGTTACTAATTATGTTTGCTCAATAAAATAGTGTGCTTTATTTTGAGTCTTTGCCATTTATTATAGCATCTTGGTGCAAAACTAAATAACATTATTCATTTCTTACTGGGGAATACAAAAATTGATAAATATTAACGTTGCAAATGAATTTTCTGTATTAAAATTACATTCTTTAATTTTTTTTATCTTTAAAAAGAATGAATGTGTAGTTATGAAAAATTAATTTATTGTTTCATCATATTCTGAAAAAGATAGTATAATATTAACTTATCAAAAAATAATTTCCTCTGGAATTAAAAAAAATTTTTGATTGGAAAGAACTTTTCTTGATAAAGAATAAATGTAATTATTTATCTGAAATAAATTTAATATTTCTTAAATTATATATCCATATGTTTTAAATTATTGGTACTCTACAAAGAGGTTAATTATTTTCTGTTTTTTTTAAGAAAAAATATAATTCGTGTATCTGAAATAAACTTAATATTTCTTAAATTGTATATCCATATGTTTTAAATTATTGGTACTCTACAAAGAGTGAGATTCAAATTGGTGAGAAAAACGTTATTTCAGAATTATATTATTTAGGCAGTAAAATTAATAAAGTATCAAAAGAAATCGGCTATTCTCAAATTAAATAATCGTCGGAAAACAAAACGTCGAAAAATTCAATAAAAATAATAACGATAGGAATTGAAATAACTGTTTACATCGTTGTTATGACGATAGAGAAACATCTTTCTTTCCTCTCGCGTCACAATGACGTCACGGTGACGTTTAAATAACTGTTTACATCGTTGTCATGACGATAGGGAAACGTCCGGTTAATTCCATTGTGGCACATTGGTGGCGGACTGTCTATGTGAAACGCAATGTTAAAAAAGTTGCCATTTGGGTCTATGGGAGTGAGACCTCTGATTCTACTTCTCTGTGGGAAAAACCTACCGGTTTTTACCGAAAACCGGTTTTTTTCGGTTATTTTTTTATCCCGGTTATAACCAGTTATTTTTTTTAAAATCCAATATCCGGGTTTAAAAACCGGCAAAATTAGCTATCGGAAGATAGGTTCAAGCTTTCATAACTCAATCAGTTTTGCGGGTCTATTCTCGTGCCCCGGTTGGGTTGGGAGACGTCACTTTTTCCGCCTGTTAACGACAAGTGCGATTCTCGTACCCGTTTTTCCAACCGGTTGGGATCTCGCTCGGTCGAAAAAAAGGACTTCGATTTCTCGCCAGCTCTGTACCTGGCGTAAACGCTATTCGCTAGCGAGAAGTTTTGTTTCCATATCAGAACTTATCAAATTTTCGTTTAAAATGAAGGCTGCTAAGACGTTAAATGTGTTTTGAAAGGGTTTATCGGGATAAATGTAATCCATTTGACAAATCTGAAGAAGAATTTATCAATTACTTTAGATTTTTAAAAAGTAGTTAAATATTTTATCGAATTTAAATAATTTAATACGACAATCTAAAGTCATTAAATCTTTAAAAGTAGTTAAATCTTTTACTACTCCATCAAAATAGTCAATAATGATATTTGATAATTAGCTAAGATAAATTACATTTAAAGATTTAATTACTTAATATTTTCTTATTAAATTAAATTAGGGTAACATTTTAACATTTTTTTAACATTGAGTGTGGAATGACTCTCCTCATTCCGTATATATCATTACAATTTTTTTTTATTTGGGTTTTAATTCAAAGAAATTTGTCAAATATTTACAAAGTAATTGCAAAATCTGACAATAAAAGAATTTTTCTTGTTCCTTGATAAAGATGTAATTTTTTTAATGTTGTGAAAACTTGCTGAATTTAATAACTTTTTTCATGTTTTATTTTCTTATGTAATTGGAAAAATAAACAAATGGTTTATAATATTAATTTATAAGATTTATTCATGTTAAAATAATTGGCATGGAAAAAAGTTTATTACTTTTCCTCTCTCTAGAAAACTGGTAAAATTACATCAATATATTGAAAAAAAGACTCCAATTTACGTTCTATAAATGTATAATATTATTATAAATTTATATTTTGTAAAAGATAAATGGTTTACCCCCCCCCCCTTAACAATGGACTTATGAAAGCAAGAAAAATGCATTATAATCCATCTTATAAGAGCAGAAGTTAAATCTTCCCACCTCTTACCTTGGTATCTTTTGAAAAGATGCAATCAACTTTCCCACTTAAAATTTGTGGATATTTTTCAAAATAATCCAACATAATTTCGAATTGGGAAGCAAATGTACGCTTCGCCATAGTTCCTTTGGCGATTCAAAACTCGAACTGAATCTGAAACCATGAAACAATGACGATCGCTTGATTTGCTGCGCGCGCAGCAGAAATACGTCACTTCCTAGCGTAAAGCGCGGTGTTCGAAACGACCGAGGTACGAGAATCAGACCCCTTCTTTCGGTCCTGAAAAAGCCATTAACGTCCCGTGGTCGAAAGGCGAAACGCTCCCAACAGCAGCCAGTGACGATTGTGCGTGGGTGAAGCACACGACCGCGATGGGCCATAATCTTTGATCATAATAAGTTGGGGTGTGAATTAACCTAAGGATGCTTTGACCTAATATGGAAAGAAAATTAGTGATGCCATACAGCTGAGAGGGAAGTAATATTAGTTGTTGCAATTACCTGAGTAACTCATTCATGCATTCATTCATTCACCTTTTACTCTGTACATTTATACAGGAAAGAGGAAAAAATAAATAAAAAATAAAAAGGAAAAGAAAAAGAAGAAAAATAATTAAATAGGGAAATGTAAATAAAAGTATGAATAAGGGGGTACCTAGCTATTGGTCTGCTTGTCTTGCTTCATTAAGAAAGTGATGCCCATGTGGGGGGGGGGGGTCTGGAAAGGGTTTTATGCCTGCATCGGTTCTTCAGCTGGTGTCTGTCCCAAGGTTTCCCATAAAGGTCCTGAAAAGGACCGGTACTACCTTATGATGTAGGTGCAACTCTGGCAGGCCTGCTGTACTGGATCGTTGTCTCTATGCTACATACTGTTGTCCAACGCTCCCAACCCAACCGGGGTATGAGAATAGACCCGTTAGTCGCAGAAGGGTGCGACATTTTCTTTAAAATTTTAGTGCGTCAAAATTATTTAACTAAATATAATAAATAGGACCGAGGGACAAAATAAAAATTTAGACATATTTATTTTTTAGCACTATCCTTATGGACAAGTTTTCTGTTTTGTTTATTACATTAAAAACCTTGACTTTACTTGCATGGTTTTTGGACTTCCGCTTTGAAGATTCCATTCAGTGGCGGAATGGCCGGGTTGCCAGCTTGCCCGATGGCAAGTGCCCCCCCCCCCCTGTACATAAGTCAATGCGGGCCCCTAGGATGTTGCGTGTTTAAGATAGAGAAAGGGAAGAACTCTTTTTCAAGCAAATTTCCTGTGCCTTTTCTAAGGAAAAAGCAAGTAGTTTCGTGCTAAACCCTACAACATTTTCTATTCAAGGCCGGGACGCAATAGCCACACGATTTTTATTCTCCTAGGTGGCCCCCAGCAGAAAGAGATGATAACCCCTCTGTGCAAGAAGGGTGCGGTCTTTGGAGATGGCTAAATGTTGTGCTTTTTGTTTGTGCATTTCGTTGTCGTAAAACTGACAGACAAGCGAACTAGCCTAAAGTAAAAGACGGAGAAAAGTCTTCTTCGGGGCGCTAAAACTTTGGGGGGAGAGAAGAAAAATCATGTAATTTGACGACCAAAGGGCGTTTTTGAAAAGGGGACACTCGAGCTTTTCTTATATTTATGGGGGATTATCTGGTCATGTTTACAACGTTGTAACCTCAATGCATTAGACAAATTCATGGTGCTTCTTTCTTGGCAAATAACTGGGGGGAAAAGAGGTATTCCTGTTTCCAGTCAGCAGAGAGTAGGACATGCATATCTTACAAAGGAGAAAAAATAATTATTTCTCTAATTTTTACATTGCTTTCGTAGTATTAAATACTAGCCATCTTTGACAACCAGCTTATTGATTGTAATAATTTAATTATATCAACCAATTTTAAATTCACCAACTTATTTAATTTTTAGTAGGTTGAAAGTATTAATAGTTATAAAAGAAACACCCCAGAAATGAATTAGTTGTAAAAAAAGTGGGACAGGAAATTAGTATTTGAACCAAATTTTGACGCAGTATGTTTTGCATCTAAAGAAATTAATAATTAAGTATTTAAATTCAACTGTTAAAAAGTCTAAAGAAATCTTGAGAATCGATGAAGATTTTTTTATTTTGATCATTCTAAATTTAAATCACAATTATTACGCATTATTAATCTAATCGTTTAGTAAATATTTTACCTAATTATAACAAAGAAATAAATAACATTATCTCCAAGGAAAAATTATCTTACCGTCATCTGAAAGAGTGGTTTCAGTGGTAAATCTATCAAAATAATATAGTAAATATATCTAAAAAATAAATTTATTTGAAGTAACAAAAAAAGAAAAAAAAATTGTAGTACAACAAAAATGGTGAAATAACGGGAAAATGTTATCGCTGAAAAATGTCAAATTCTTGCTTAACTTTCAATTAATTAAAATTTCGAAAAATTCTCCGAGGTGTACATTCTCAACTTCCATTGTATATTTGCACCAAATTTCACAATTCTAGACTCAACAGTTAATTAAAAATTGAGCACGATTTTGATCTTTTTCGCGATATCTCCAAAAATATTATTTCACAAAAATGATCTTTGAACCATTTTAAAAATTATATTTTTAGTGAAATCAATTTAATGACAAATTACTGAAATATTACTTGTAAAATTACTTCAATTTCAAAATTCCAAATCATCCAAAGAATTTTTTTTCGTATCTCTTATAATGGATGGCCTGCTATAGGATGGCATTTCTCTTTCAGCCTCTGTCGCTAAAACCGTATACGAAATATTTAACTTACTGAATTTAAAATCAAATAAATTTAATCATATTTTTGTTATTTTAATCGTGTAATTGCGTTATTATTATCTTCCTTAACTGCGGAAGAGAAATTTATTCACTTGGATCAAATTATGAGGTGTACATCCATGGATCCAGACTTGCTTACAATGTTGAATTCTTGTGTGAATCTTTAAAAATAATATATTTGTACTCGCGCGCGTTTAATTCTTCTTTGTAAATCAAGTTATTAGGAGTTAAGTTTGGGCTGGGCTTTGAAGAATGGAGTCAAAACAAAAAATCTTCTCTGAGAGTTCGTTTTGAGTAGTGAACATTAAAAATGTACCAAAATGTAATACAAATTTGTATAGATGCAGACGTGAAAAATAAAATTTATGAATTCGAAATTTTCTCAGTCTCTCCTAGGTTAAAATATATGCTAGAAAGCTAAGGAATTGCAGACCGTTTGCTAAGATCGCCACAGAGTGTAATTAAATATTTAAAATTTCAGTCTCTTATTTTTTATCAAAGGGATTTGTAAACAACACATTTGCCTAAAATTTAGTGAATTTCGGAAACGTTCTTCATCCGCAAAGCCTGTGGGGGTTCAAAAATTCCATGCTATAAATAACGGATAAATAACTAATAAAAATTTAATTATGCATAATCCTTTCTCTTCATATTTATTTAGAGTTAGTTTAGCTAACAGTCCTAATTATGTTTGAGGTGGTTTCTGTGTATTATGCTTTTTTTTACTCTTTTACTCAGGATTTTCATTTTCCTGTTACACATCGATTGAAAATATCTTAAAAGAACTTTGTCTTTAAGAACTTTGAAATTTATTTTTGAGGGATGAATGATGTGTTCATAGTAATGAAATTTCGAAGCTAAAGATCATAAAAACCATAATAAGAAACTCATTGTCTGAGGAGAACTTGGAATCCTATATGTTTCTATCCAATGAAAAGGAATTGTTCGATGATTTGGATGCAGAATAATTATTGACAGATTTGCACAGTCATCTAGTGAACTGATTTGCCCTTATTGAAGTGGACAACATGCAATACACTTCCTTACTTTTGAGTTGTTAGTATTTGATAGAAAGACGTATTCTTTAAAAAAATTAGAATTAGTAAATAGTTTGTACTTTATTTACAGTTTGGTTAAAAAATTCTCAAAATAACAGTTTAGTTCCAAAATTATATTTCGAAGATATTATATTAACTTATTACATTTGGGGATTGTAAATTACGCTATACAACCTCCAAAATATTCAATAATAAACTTGTATTTAAATTTGGTACTTATTACTTCCAATATTATGTATAATACGTGCATACTGTAATTAGTAATATTAGATTAGGAATAGATTATATTAATTTATTTATTTTAATTTACTATATTTGTAATAAATAAAATTAAAAAAAAATATATTTAAGAGGGCATTCTAAATGTGATAGGGCAAGGGCCCCCCTTTCACTCATGGCAACCACTTTTTTGAGACCCAGTCCGCCACTGATTCCATTGACTTAGCATTACAGCGGAATTGCGTAGTCAGTGCATTTTAATGTAAATAAACAAAACATAAAACGCGTCCATTGACTCAAACAACATAAACGGCGCTATTCACCAACGCGTGTTGACACCAGGAAATATCCTTAAAAATATTGTTTGAATGCATATTAAACAGTATAAATTCATTCATTCATTGGTATATAGTTGCATTTTACATAGAAACTAGAGTGCCTTATCAGTTTTTTTTATAGAACTAAAGAATTAAAATTTCTTTCAATCTATACAGCGTATAATCAATATTAGTAGATAGAAAATGAGAGTTCACCCTCATCAAGGGATTCAGGAGGCTCTCGCCTCCCCCTCCCTTCCCTATCACTTCTCAGATAAGGAATTTTCCAGATAAGGGATTTTCAAGATAACGATTCAAGATTAGGACTTGAGATATGGATTTATTTTTGTTATTGGTCTTTGGATCTTTGAAAAATTTTTGGAAATGTTTTTAGGGACTTGGGATTTCTTGTCTTGCTTCCTTCTGTTATTAATTATTATCAATTAGAAATATCAATATTTGATAACCGTGGTCAAATACTCATGCTGAAATCTAGTGGTGATAATATTTTTTAAAATAATTATTTTGCATATTTTATTTTTCGTGTTTCTATTTCAACTTGTTTAAGGATGGGTTCGAACTTAAGAAAAGGTAATCATAACTGACCGATTTCCCATCATTTTAACCATTCAGCTATGACCACCTACTGGCAGGGGCTTCAGTTATGCTTCAGCTTTTATCCCTATAAAAGAGGTTGTATTAATGAACCATTATCATTTGCAATGATGTTCTCTAGAGAAGAACTAGTGTGGACAGGGGTTTTATACATTGTTTTATCGGTTTCCTTCAGTTTAATGTATATATTTACGGGAAAATCGAACTTTGCTATTGATTTTGTTCTACTTTTAAACGATACGGTAGGTGTACTTATGGAAAATGATACATTTTAGAGTACATATTAGAAATAGTAGTTTCTCGTGTTGCAATGAATGAGACATATCAAGACCCGTCTCATCCAGCAAGTTTTGGTGGAGTAGATGCTTTACACCGTGCGTTAGGAAGAAAGGTGAGCAGAAAAGAAATAAAAAATTTTCTAGAGGGTGTTGATGCATACACTCTTCACAAACCGATTCGCAAAAAGTCCCCGACGAATAAAGTGATAGTATATTCAATTGATCAGCAGTGGCAAGCCGACTTAGTGGACCTTTCGAGTTTGAGCAAATATAATAAGGGATATCGATATCTTTTATGTTGCATCGATGTACTATCGAAATATGCCTGGATAGTTCCATTGAAGCAGAAGCGTGGAAAAGACATTTTGGAAGCTTTTAAAATAATATTCTCGCATAGGAAGCCCAAATTTTTACAAACAGACCAAGGGACAGAATTTGAAAACTCTATTTTCCAAAAGTTTCTCAAGGAAAACAATGTGAAATATTTTACAACATACAACGCTACAAAAGCATCAGTCGTTGAACGCTTCAATCGAACCTTAAAAACAAAAATGTGGAAATACTTTACGAGTCAGAACACTTATACTTATTTAAATGTATTGCAAAAACTAGTTCAAAGTTATAATAACACATATCATTCTTCTATAAAACGAAGACCCATAGAGGTGAACAGTGAAAATGAGAGGGAAGTATGTTTTACTCTGTATGGAAAAAAGTCACCTGCCTCCACTTGTGTTTTAAATGTGGGGATATTGTTCGCATTTCTAAAAAGAAACTCACTTTCGAAAAGGGCTATGAGACCAACTTTAGCGAAGAACTATTTGTTGTGAGTGAATGTGTGAAAAGAAGTCCTTCCATGTATCGCATAAAAGATCTGCTAGGAGAACCTGTTTTAGGAACGTTTTATCTACAAGAATTACAAAAAGTCAAACTGAAAGAATCGTTCCCCGTCGAAAAAATTTTAAAGAAGAGAACTAAAAAGAAACGTTTAGAATACTTTGTAAAGTTTAAGGGATACCCTAATAAATTTAATCAGTGGATTCCTGCATCCAATATATCTGCCATATAAAAGCCCGTGTCTTTAGCGGATAGCACTCATTTCTCAACATGAGTTTATACTTGACACTTCCGAGTGATAATTCAATGGCATATTTTCCTGAAAATAAAATATCGCATTATATCACACGTCTTCCCTCCCCCCTTCAACTTCATGGGGAGTGGGAGCTCGCATTGACTCAATTCATATATCCCCACACTTGGTATAATGTGAATGAAAAAAATAACTTGATTGGTTTCGACTTGGGGGTCAATAAAGTCATCGGTCGCAGAGTTCCACCTGGATTTTATGAAACTGTCCCAGACATTCTGAAAGGAATTGCCCTCGAAGAATTTCGTGATAAGATAACCTTAAAGTTCAATGAAAGCACTAAGCGGGTGCAAATTAAGGTCAAGGGAAAAGCTCGGGTTATTTTACACGACGGCCTTTCGCAAATGTTAGGATTTGATCCTACAGAAATAGTTTCAAATCATCCAAACGTCGAAACTGTAGTTGAAAGCCCATTAGTAGCTGATCCATGTGCCCATTATCGTGTTTTATTTCTTTATACCGACATAGTCGAACCTCAAATCGTTGGCGATGTATTTGCACCCTTACTTCGTATTGTAAATGCTACCGGTAGCGACGGTGAGATGGTCTGTGTACAATACGACAGGCCTCACTATATTCCTCTGAGTCGGAAAATAATTGATACTATAGAAATAGTTATAAGGACACACCGAGGCGAACTAACGCCATTTGAACTTGGGCGCTCATACGTGAAACTACACCTTAGACAGAAATATCTCCCATAATGCGCGTCCCATATACATGCTGTCAAAAATCCTTCGAAGATTATTATTTACAACAGACTGGGAATGGACTTGATTTTTATCGTGGAGCTGCATACCAATCAGGGTATGGAGGAGTGGGCGGCTTGTTTCGCTCATTTTTCCGATCTGCTATACCCCTTTTTAAATCGGGAGCAAAAGCAATAGGGAAGCAGATTTTGAAAAGTGGATTAGATGTAATGAGTGATATTTCACGAGGGGATAAACCCAAACAAGCAGCTCAGAGACGTTTTAAAGAAGCTGGAAAAATATTAACAGATAAAGCGGCATCAAAAGTAAAAACGATGATTGGTTCAGGAAAAAGGAATAAAAAGCGAAGACGACCACA
>BGPR01049772.1:0-11225 GCA_013235015.1 Araneus ventricosus
AAATATTAAATTATGCTTTTATTTATAAATTTAAAATATGAAAAACTGTGGTAAATAGAAAAAGAAGAAAAGAGATATACTAATAATATGATGACTATAAAATGAGTCAAGAGAGAGAAAAATAAAACTGTGGAATTTAGTACAATTATTTATTCTCATTTATTACCCACCTTTATTCGCTGTCTGGAAAACAAGGCCAATAGTTGTAGATATTCCTGAAAGTAATTACATTGCATTGTTGCACTAAAAGAGAAAGGTCAAGATATATGAGTTACTGATTAATAAACTTTTATTTACAAATTGATATAACTTAATTTGCCAACTTTAGCAGAAAGATTTATCATGATTACTAATAACAATTCAATATATTATGATAACAGACACGATTTTGCTGGCACACATGGCATAACAGAGATATTTAATAATACAAAAATATAATACATTAAATCCTTTAAATATTTTTTTGCTGCAGACTTTTAAAAATGAGACATTAGCGCTATCAAATCTTGAATACTTTGATCAAAGTTTTACTCTATAAATCTTAGAGTTTGAAAAATGGAAAACACATTTCGATGCATTAAATGCTTGAAAATTAAATCCCAAGAGATTTCATGAAAGGTATCGGTAGAACGAGCAAGCTAGCTATCTTTTTTTCATTGCACGAAGCAGAAATATAACCATGACAATGTTTAGGCCGGTATTCGCTGAGTGTCCAAGATTATCATTGATCAGAGTTCATTATTCTTCTAAAAATTATAATCAGTCTTAGCAATTTTTTAAATAACTGCTTATAGCCAAAATATAGTTCAATTCTTTCGAACACAGCTAAGTGTTATTAACGAAATATTTGAAGTGCCTCTTTCTATTTATTTCACTGAAATAGGCCAAAAACTTACTCGTAGTAAACTGTAGCTTGAAGACTTCATCCACGCCCGTATTTTCATCTATCAGAATATATGAATATTGAGATTGTCTTCCTCTCAAAAACTTGTTGCTTTAAAATGCAGAAACTTCTCAATCCGACTGTTTGTTCTGCAAGGGCGAGAGCCGAATGCAAGAAGCACCAGCACCCTTCCCCGCAATTGCACTTCCTTGCACTGTGTCACATAAGCGAAATACTTCACACACAAAGGAAAATCTCCCAGTTAAAGGACGTCTGGACCTGATTACACCCAGAAGCTTCCGCCGTATAAATGACGAGCATATAGTTCGGTGTGAAAAAAAGGATTAAAAACTTATTAAACATCGAACCATTAAATAAATTGTATAAAAAGTTAAAGCAATTAACAATTCAGTTAATCACCACAAAAAAAGATAATGATTTATTGAGAAATTTAGTAAACTTTTAAAAAAATAAGTTTAAAAGATAAAAGTTGCCACAAGACATGAAATAAACTTTAGTGGCGAAATTGATTTCGTTTCCAGATTGTACATGTAGCAAGAGCACATCATCATCAGGTTTGTTGGTGTAATCATCAGGATATATTTGTGGAATAAGAGATAGCTTAACCCAATGAATTTATATCAGGTATCTACTACTACAGGCAAATGCCGATAATATAAGTTTTTATCCCGAGGTAACACTTTAAAACAAAGCAATTATTTCTGGAACAAATTTTAAATGTACTCTGAAATTAATTTTATATTGATTTTTAAAAACAGACAGAAAAATAGACTAAACAATGTGCACGAAAAGTAGACAATAAAATCGCAGATTTATAGTTCAAAGACTAATTCCCAAGTGCTAAAGGTAACAGTCAGATTTTATCTAAAATGTGATAAGTGGATACATGTCAATTGGTACAACAATTACACAGAAAACAACAGCAATTTTTAGCGTATTATTGGTGTAATATTTTAATATTTGCTTATAGCATCTTGTACTTAACTTGTTTATGAATTTTATTTTGAGGGAAAAGTGCATTAATATTTTTTTACACTTTGACCAAAGCAAGTCCAGACTTAAGCCAACAGTTTCAATGTTATCTTCATTCCATTCAATCTCTTGGCTGAAAATTTGGGTTTTGAATGAATAGCGAGATGCATTCTGCTATATTGGGATTACACAGTATTTATTATTATTATTATGCACCGCTTTATATAAAAAGACAAAATTAGATGTTCACTTGCGCATGAAGTAGGAAAAGTAATATGTATATATAGGATTATTCTTTTTGGAGTTAGTGGTAACTCATAAAAATATTTGTATAACTATTAAGGATGTTTTAATCACATTTGATATAATCTCAGGGCAAATAGTTTCTTTTAAAAGAGCAACCAATCAGTGAAGCGCGATAAATTATAATTGTGTTTGTTGAAGCTGCTCGGGTTAGATATGGTTTTCGCCAACTTCATGATTAATTTCAGAGCTAATAAACAGCCTGAATTTTTCATTGAATTGATAATGATTTTTCAATTAATAATCTGGTAAAATGTCTATTAAATCATAAACTAATGCCAAAGAAAAAATCATGTTTAAAATAGATCTGAAAATAATAGAGCTATGATATTCTATAACAATATTGATTTGGTCATAAATTTCCCAGCGATTGAATTAATTAGACTTGAAATCTTTTAGACATGACTTTGCAAAAGTTAATATTTGTAAATAATTATTTTCGCCTCAAATGTGTCAATCACTAAAATTTGCAGATATTACGTCAGCTTATAAACATTATGAGGTTAAAAAATACACGCCACACCTAATGTAAGGCATATAATATACAGTCTTTTTGCATAGTCATTTGCATGCTCAAGGTCATGAAGAAGAAAATCTGAGTTTGAAACGTCCGCTAAGTCAGCTCCAGTTGTAGACGAAAGGGTTAAGACAGTAACTCAGGTACAGATCAACTTTCGGGCAGCATAGAATAAATTAACGTTGAAGAGCGTCAAGTTATGAATATCGTAGCGGATTAATGACGATGTCTCGATTTTCCAATAATTCATTGATTCTGGTTGGAAATCTTTTACTGACTCTATATTTCACGCGGAAATAATGGTGCTCATAATATCTTTCTGCAGTTGACATATAAAATGGCAAGTGCATTTCTATGTTTTCTTTAGTTGCTTTTTTAAAGTGCAAAGATACTGTAAATATGTAAAAGTACGGGTAGATGCCATCCTCAAGTCGGGCTCCAAAATTTATGTAGCGTAACTCTTTGCAGCGCAGTGATTCAAATATTAATGCAGGGCTGAAATCCACTCGATGTCGTGTTTTGGCTGAGTGAATAAATATATACTGAATAGGCAAGGGTGTTAAAAATAAAAGACATTCAATTACAACACAATGCAAAACAACACACAACGTTACGTTGAGAAGTTACAAGTACATCTGCAAGTGTAAGCAGAATAGCGACAGCTGTCGACAGTTCTGGTTAGCTCTGATTGGTTAGTGGGGTGATGCCAATCGTAACAGATATTCTTCGAACACCCTTTGTTATACTATAATGTGTTTCGATTAAATGAATGTTTGCTGATTACGTTTTAAATTCTTTTCTTGCGAAAGACAAAATCTTGTTCTAAATTCATTTCTTGTATCGCCTTGAATGTTATATCCCTATTTACATGAGAATTGTAAATTTGTATCAAATTATATTCAAAAACATTTCTTATTAGTGACATTTAATGTGAAAACACGGTAAAGTCTTCATAAATTCAAATATAGAAATTTCTTTTATAAGAAGAACATTTGTCTTCCCCCAAAATTAAAAAAATAAAACATTTAAATATATTATGAATATAGAACATGTTCAAGTGCATATGACAAAAAGGAAGTCAGCAGGGATATCTAGATTTGTTCAGAAAATTTCTTAAACGAATCTATTTTATAGATGATATAACTTACAAAATCTGTTCTTGTATGGGTGTGTAAACGAAGAAACATTTTGTGGGAAAGGCTCACTTTGCTAAATTTTGATTGAAAATGATGGATAAAGACAAGCCTGGGTCTCATATAAAGTTTTCTCCGTCTGTGCAGAACAATTAAGGCCCTTTCTTGCCCTTTGTTTTCATCTACTTTAATAAAAACACCATTAATATTCATTTAAATATATTTCTTCAGTTACCAGTACTTCTAAAATATAGAATTATAAACATATAATTAGAGATTAAAATGTTCCTCAATTGAAGAGTGCATTGTATTAATTTCTTTTAAAAAGCACTGCTCTTAAATACACAAAAGCGGTGCATTAAAGGGAATTGCAGCATGTGTTGACGGCAGTTATAGAAGCTATATGCTGATGGTTTAAAGATGAACACCGAATCAAGCTCGGATTTTTATTTTGTGTATTTTTCCAAATCCTATCATCCCAGTAGAATTGGCCTCAGCCCAGGGCCGAATAATCAAATATAAAAAGTATTCAACTGCCTACTGGCCATGCAACTTTGAAGGTTTCGAATCTTTGGGGTACTTTTTTCTTAATTTTAAGGGTAATCTAGTTTTGTGAGTTCATTTTATACACAAGGACCATTTATTCGCTCATATTCAAATTAAAATCAAGTAACATTTGAATTTTAGCACATTAAACCTATGAATTGTTCCATGTTCCCAGTTTACGTGTAGATCAGAGTGGTCGATTTTTTTTGAAGCTCACAAATCAAGAGCCTTAGCAAACTTTGTATTCATTCATTATTATTTAAACATTTATTTCAGTATTCAAAACAATTAAATGTTTTATTATTTCCGTTGGTCTTATTATTTGTTACTATGAAACGGACTACATATAATTTAAATTAAAAAGAATAAAATGTAACTCGTTTGGAAAAGGAAAGAGGGGGGGGAGGGCGAAACTTCCACTGCCTAAAGGCCCCTAAAGATCTTAATCCAGCAATGACATTGACATCGAAAGAAACAAATTCGCACCACTAATCCGCAATATCATTGCATGATAATATGATCTTGTTGTCTTAAATATTAAATACTCCATCGTCTGTGCTTCAATAATATTATTTAGCCATCAATTCTATATCCTATTTAATTATTCCTAAAATTATTTTAAAATGTATAAGACACGCAAGACCTTTCCAGTAAATATGAAACAAAAGAACAATAGCAAGTCATGAATGTTAAATATTTTTGGAACATAGAACGTAACAATGTTCTGCATTAAACCTCAAACTTTGAGAATAATTCGACAGACTATCGATGTCTTCAGTGATTCAATATATCATCTTTCTTCGGTAAGTTACATTTGTTGGTTTCTTTTTAAATTTTATTTGGTTCGAATTTATTTATGCTTTTTAAAAAAGAAAACCTCAATATGAATGTTCTGAAAAATATTTATAAAAGTGCTTTTCTTTGCATAGGTTTCTTCATTTTTTCTAACTACCTATATTTGCAAAATCCCGAAAACATTAGAACAAATCTACTGATAATCACTAAAATTTTAATTCAATTCTGAAATCTTTACTGTTATCTAGCTCGTAAATGTTTTCTTTTCATATTTTGCGGCCAAAATTGCTTAAAAATACTATCCATGGCTGTGCACTTTTTTATATACGATCCCATTCCTGGCTTTATATGTGTGACTATTAACATGAAGTCGCAGTTAAATGAGGATGGCAAAAACAAATTCCTCAAGTAATTTTCCATCCGATTTATAATATCTCATCTTTTTTCTTCCTCCAGAATAACTAAATGATTCCAAAATTAAACTAACGTCAGGTATATGAAATATATTATATGACCATGGATTGGCTTAATTATCTTTTATTTTATGCTGCAGTGAAACGCAAAATTAGATAAAAAGCTTTTTAAATTATTAAATTGATTATTTCTGTGTGTTTATTGTTAGCCAAAATAAAATATATCCATTTTTGTAGTAAGTGCGTGCTAAGCATTCTATAAAAATCTACGCTTCATTTATGCAATCGTAATAATTTAAATTACAATTTACATTACTATCGCGTTGAAGGATACTATACGATATAAATGATCGCTTCGACAAAGATCCCGCCGTCAATGTTCAAAGGTTTCTCGTGGTGGCTTTAATAATTTTAAAATACATAAATTCAAAGCTCAGAATTTTTCGTAGTCTTACTTCTAAATTAAAAGTATCATTCATGGCAGTTTCCAACCACTTGTGAGAATCTGGCAAGTGAAAAATTTTCAACAAATGGGTATTTCAGATTTACACAACAATGAAGCAAATCCCTCTCTGGATTACTTTAGTTTTATATTAACGTCCTGTTTTGATGTATCACGAGAGCTATTTTGGGACGGAACTTGTAAGTTTGAAATGCAGATCAGGAAGTTTCCTGAGCTTTCTCCACTCTCTCCAAGCTTCCCCACCACATCAGCGGGAGGATGTTTGCCCCCCCTACGTATGATTTGACGTGTAAAAGGCTCAGTACACGACGGATCTTCAGTGGAATTGGGTTTCCAGCCTGAAACCCTTCCACTCCGAGGCCGGCATTTTACCACTAGGCCACCACGGCCTTATTAACATCTACAGTTTTTGTCAGCACATCTTATACGTAACCATCAAATAATTTTTTAAATCAAACCATAATATGTGACAAAAATGGATTCCGTACAAATATCGAAATCGATCTATGCAATGAAGCTCTGAAACATTACCCAAACCCCAAACTGCACTAAAAAATATTCATGGTTAATATATGGGTGTTTGTAGATAGTCTCCTAAGTAACATTTTCCTCAAATCGAACAAAATAGTCACTGTTGAAAAATATTACAAGGATATAGAATAAATACTTAGGAAGCTTCAGCCCAAGAACCTGGCATTCGTGAAGAGGAAGGTTTCTATTCTTCTTCAAGATAACACTTACTCTTACATCAAACAACCAATGCTGCTTAAATTAAGTGAAATCGGTTGGGAGCATCTAGAACACCTACCATAGCAGCCAGACCTTTCAGCTACTGATTGCCATCTTCATAACTTCCTAAGGAAAAATTCTTTGAAAACAAAGTAGACGCAAAGAATGCATTCAAAGATCTCCTCAATTCATGGACTTTTAATCAATTGGAGATAATAAAAAAATATGAAAAAATCCTTTTCTCACTTTGTGCAAAATACAATTAATCGATTTGTCACTATTTGAATTTCTAAAGATTTGTTTAGCCAAAAAATATGCGCATTTGAATTTAAAGGTTAAAAACCCTAAAAGCATTCTTTACTACATTATGATATGCAACTCTATGCGTCTTGGAGTTGTCTAGTTTAACATAAATGTCTCGCCTTAAAGCATCATGGAGGATATTTCGGGAAAGACAATGTAATTTTGAACCGCAAGGACGGAACCTGAGCTAGCACCCCCTCTCCACATTTCGAACCACACCAGCTGAAAAACGTTTGACTAGCTACTTATTGTTTAAAGTGCATCAGGGCCATATCTACAGCGAGCATTTAGTGAAATCGGGATTCGAAGCTGGAACCTTCCGACATCAAAGCCAAGAGCTTACAACTATGCTACCGCGGCCCTTGGCATTATCTAAAGAGTTCCATGAACAACTTTCATTTAAAGGCAGAGTTTCAATTGTACTTAATATTAGAAGTTGCTATTTAAGCCTTAATTCAATTGTATTCAATCCTACTTATGAATATGCTTAATGGGGAGCAATGATGTACTACGTATCAATAGTGCCAACTTAAATGAACAAATAATGCCAACCTTTCACTGAAGCCACATGTTATCCCGCAATTATCTTTTAGGCTCAAATTATCACGATTTCTCGCTCGTAAAGGATATAAATTGTCCAAAGTGTTATTGGTTATTTTAATTTTCTTTCCACATTATTTTTGAAAACGATGCTGCAGGTTAAACTTAATTTCTATTCGCCATTCTATTTCAATTTAATAACTTCATTTCACTCGTGAAAAAAATTAATGCAGGTAGATTTGATGAGCAACTTAGTATAGTAGAGGCATTTTTGCGTATCCTATAAAATATGATTTTTTTAAAAATTCCGAAATATAAATGGCACACTCAAGAAAGTATCTGTACAAAATCTATGTCTAATTTAGCCTATATGTTTCTGCACCACCCTGCCTATAACTGCAAAATAAGTAAATATTTAGAAAACACATCGTTATAAAAAAATAGACGAACGCATAAAGCGATAAAGTTCAGTTTTTTTTTTTTTCAAAGTCAGAGTACGATCTAATGCAAAATATTCCATTGTTTTCCTCTGAAACTTTAGCAGGTCCTAAAAGAAAGTATGCTTCTCTAGTACTCGTATTATAAGCAAGGAGTATCTTCACTATAACGAAAAGGCTCACAATTATATCCGACTGTCTAACAAGTGTTTCAGATCATCCAAGATTCCTCGTGAAAGACGATTCAGTTATTTAATTTCTTTAAAACATATTTTTTTATATAATTTTTTTCATAAATATATTTGCAAGAAGACCAATTAAATGAGCATTTCCATTTTGTTCTATAATTATTGCAACATATTCTAATATTATTTCTTAAGAAATTTTCTAATCCTACTGTGAACAGGACTACATTATAGTTGGACTGAAGGTTCACAGGAATGTTATAGTTGGACCGAAAGTGCACAGACTAATATTCTAGTTGGACTTGCGTTAGAACAGGTTTCTGTTAAGGAGAGTATGTATGGCAACAGGTGGAACACACGTGCTTATCCGGGTTCGTTCGGCTAGATGTGATGGAGAGGTGAAGAATGGATGTGAAGTGATGTCGCCTTCCTTTTTTGCTTCCTGCCTTTTCGAGTTTCCTCCTTAGTTTTCCAATCATGTCTACGTGAGATGAATTGAAACGACTGCCATGTGCTTTTAAGGACATGTTATCCCAATGACTTCCGCATGACTGATGTTCCTAAAGAAGGGTAGCGTGAGGAAGATCTCTGCTTCGAGAGAATAATGTGTCGAGCTTCGAAAGTTTTCATCCTGAGTTTAAGCATGCTTTGGTAAGACTTTTTTTTTCAACTGCAGTTGAAGCTTCCTTTTTCCCAATATGTTGCAACATTTTTATAGTAACATTTAAAATAATATTTTCGTTCAACGTATCCCTATACTGATACATTTTTTTATACTAGACACATTTTGCATACACGTGTTTCAATGATATATATAGATTTTAATTTGTCAAATTTTTGTTCTACAGAAATGTCGTGGTTAATTGTGAATAAATAGTGTTTTTCTTGTCTAACTCAATTTCGTGCTCTTGCCTTTGGTGTACTAATCATTATTACGATCACTGTGCCATTTTTCATGTATTTCTTTTCAGCTATAGGATTAGGCCCAACTTAATATTTTTAGCCACACTATAACACCTACATTAACATTCTTTTGCTGCTTAAGCACACAATTAAGCGAATTCTTTGTAAAATAAGATTGTAGCTGTCGATAATAAATTCTACATTTCATTTCAATGAGTATTTGCAGCGCCAATCCACATGAAATACAATAGTTCATCTGACACTAAAGCTGAGATATCAGTAGGTCACTGCGGGTCCTTTAAAGAGCAGTCTAAAGAGTTCATAAAATGAAAGAACCTTTCATTTAACGGAGTAGAGCTCATTGCATTTTCAATATCAGAAAGAATGTTCCCACCAAAATTAATCGTGAGAGTTTAGTATTCTATGTTTACTTAATGTGGGGAAGAAATGATGGTACTGTGTAACAATTGTTCCAAAATAAATCAACCAATATTTTCAACCTGCCAGCTGCAGATGTCCACAATTATCGTTTAGTCTCAATTTATATTTATCTCTCTGCAAGGATCAAAATTGTTCAAAAGAATATTTCCTCACCAGCTGAATCATGGCGTCTTAAATAGACTTGGTAAGTCTTCCAGGTTAACAAATATAGCAACTTTCTGTTGTTAAAATGATCGACTAAAATAATTTTACTTTGTATACTTTGAAAATTGTAATTTTTCATCCTTAGTCGTCACATCCAACTCTGCTATTTTTCCTTGTTTTCATTCTTTAATGAGTCTCTTTTCTTTGTTGTCTTAAAGTGCAATCAACTTTTTGTAGATTCCCAAGCAAAGAGAAGTCTTTAAATTTATTGTGAATAATTTTAGAAATTTAAATTATTTCTTTGTTCTCTGGTTTGAACTGGTTTCTAGCTTCTCCTGAAATTTCTTCTGACAAAATTACCTCATTTGCCTTGACCCAAGGTGAAAACTGGTTGTCTGTGAAAAGTTCATGTTATTCCTTGTATACTATTTCCCTCCTTAAAATTGCTCTGGTATGAAAAGAAAAACAATTTTCATATGATTGTGTTTCCACATCTATTACACTGCATTTTGACACCTAGTACTGCGCTGGAGTTTTATGAAATAGTTATATTTTGCCATATTTGTGCAGAGATTGTACTACCTGACAGCCCAGAATTTGGTTTAGCTTAACTGTTAGAGATAGTATTTGGTTAATCTAGAGTCTGCTTAAAGAAAACACATTCCCTACAGCAACTCCCTCCTGAGATAAAGATGTTAACTAAGATCTGATTTGCTATAACGTAACAATTATATTTAAAAACATCAGCTTATATACAAAAAAGTACACCACTGTTAATGTGAACAAATGAGTAAACCATTTTCAATTATATATTAAATTCTTCCATTTATTGTAGAAGTGGTGGATCACGAAATATTTGAACGAATAATGTGCAAAAATTTCTCATGTTTTTCATGCTTTCTAGCACGAAAAAACATTTGTACAAAATTATTCACTATCAACAGAAAATTGAGGAAAATACAGGTTAATCTTAGAAAGTTGGTATTTTATTTAATCAATTCAATATCATCTTTGCCAACGTAATGCATGAATATTAGTTAATAAACAATGAATACTTTCAAAGACTGAACTGTAATTTTATCTCAGTTTAATATCTACATAAAGTAATTAAAACATAAATTGAATTAAAATAAAGATTAATTAGTAGAAAAATAATAAATTTTATATTTGAATGAAAATATTTTGATATTAGGTCAAAGATTCATATTAAAACAAGAAACAATAATAATGGTAGTTGTCGTTTAAAAATGAAATTCATGGTGGAAATAAGATCCGTAGAAATATATGATTTTGTAAATTTTTCCAATTATGGAGATTAATTTATTAAATTAGTGATAACATTTAGAAATATCTTAATAAATTAATGACAAAATTTAATCCTTCTATTCTCCGATATTTGTATATTAATTAAATAGTAGAACAATCTCTTCAAAACAGAATTATTATATCCAAATGTCGAGTTTTATGCTAGGTCAAATAGTTATATATCAATATGTT
>BGPR01049773.1:0-11225 GCA_013235015.1 Araneus ventricosus
ATACCAAATTTCTCATTCCGTAGCTTTAAGAAGTTTCTTTGAGTTATCGTGTTCACAGACAGACACACAGACATAATTCCAAACTTAATCTTTGAGCTGGGGGCTGCTCTACCTGATGTAAGCTATTGTGATTATGATTTGATCGGCGGTCGTGCCCAAAGTAGTATCATTTTATCTGCTGGTTCGATGGAGGTGCTCCAATGCTTGCTAGCTTGTATCAGTTCAGTAATCAATGATAGTAAAGAGCTCTTCTTTTCAATCGAATTATAACTACAGGGGCTTAAATAAGAGAAAGACGGGAGGGTTGTGGTATCAACTTCCAGCCCCAGTTGGGAAACAAACCAGTCACGGATTGCTACCGAAATGTCCCAGAGATTTTCCAATGGGTAAACTCACTACATCCGAACCATCAACAGATCTGGTACTGATTCAGATATTCTACGTCTTCCACATTGCTGAAAAACATGCTGTATACACGCTGGCGACTATGCTGAAGGGTTATGAACCTTCAAGCTAGTACGTAATTATATGGTTGCTACTACACTAGTGAATGAAATTAAGAGAATTCGCATATTTTACTCGAATTCGTGAAAAAAACCGAACTAAATAAACCACTGCTTCTAGACGAAAAAATGAAAATCTTGTACGTCAAATACGTGCTGCAGACGTGTGTAGGTGAGCTAGTAGAGAAAACAGGCCGATAAGCGCGTAAGATAAGACGCATTTCGTTCACAGCACACCCGGCGAATTTCTTAGTGTTATTTTGTTACAATCGGTAAAATTAAATTATAATAGCAAAATGAGTAACCACCAACGTTTGATGATGGAATGAGGTGGCGAATTGTGGGAGAGTCGAAGCAGGGCACCAAGTCCACATTTGTAGAGAGTTCAATTTAATGCCCAGCGTCGTGTGTAACTTACGGAAACAGTTCCAGAATACCGGATCCATCGAGAGAAAGCTCAAGGTCGTCCAAGAGCCACCACGGCCACAGAAGCATCTTTATTTGTCCATTATAGCGAGGCGTAAAAGGGGTGCTACAGCTTCTCAGCTCTCCCGTGACTTGTATGCAGCCACAAGAACCCGTGTGTATAAAGGTGACTGTTTCCAAAAAAGACTTCATGAGACAGGGTTGTTTGCAAGAAGACCCAAGGTTTGCGTCCTAATTTACTTCTACGAACAGAGAGTCCTGTTTAGCATGCTGGTGCAGAGAGCATAGAGATTGGAGTATGGATCAATGGACGACCGTTCTTTTTTTCACTGATGAGTCCTGTTCAGCCTAAACACCGATTCTCGCCGTACGTTCATGTTGGAGCGAGAACCAGGGACCCGCTACCTACACTCATCGTCCGCGAAATCGAATTCATTATTGCGGGAGGGGGTTAATGGTCTGGGCAGGCACGTTGGATGGCCGAACACCTCTCCACGTCTTTGAAAGAGGCATCAGACTGGTGTGATGTATGGATGAGATCCCAGGATAGGGATGAGATCTTGGAGCCCTATGTTCGCCTTTCAGGGTGCAGTTGGCCCCGAGTTCATTTTAATGAACGATAACGCGAGGCCATTATAGAGCTCTTCTGGTCGACGAATTTCTAGAGAGGAGTGATATTCGCCGGATGGATTGGCCAGCCAGATCTCCAGACCAACTTATAGAGCATGTCTGGGACGCTCTGGGAGGGCAATTGCAATCCGCAACCCCTTCGAGAACCCTCCAGGAAATGAAAAACAAGCAAGCATGGGAAAGAGTGGGACCAATTGCCACAGGATATGATAAACTGCCTTATTTCAAGGAAGTCACGCTGCAAGGCCTATCTCTAAGAGGGGACCATACCCCTATTAATACATTTTTGTTTATTCTCCTGCAACCGCTGTTTCATAACCAGACTACAACGAGTGTTACGCACGATCATGCATGTGTATTGGGTAAATTGTTGAATGGTTATTTGTTTTGTATTGTATCAATGTATGTACATATTAAATTTCATTAAAAATTGGTCCAGTAGTTCTAGAGACAATCGACCAAGTCTGCAAATTCTCTTAATTTCTTAAGCCAGTGTATTATATTCCCAAACCTGTTAGAATGAGAAATAAAATTTGACGAGTTAGGATTGATATGTATATTTTCTAAAATCCGACCCACCAGACATATGAAAAATGATTCTAGTTTTAAAAAGTCATGGAATGATAACGAATTAAGGGAATGACGAACTTCCAGCTTACACCACTTAACACACCTATGAGATATATTCCACAGCAAGAAAAAATTTTCAACTGTTTGCCAGGTGATGCGTGACAACTTTTAATCAAGGACATTTAAAAAGAAACTCTCACGCATCTATATATTTACCACGAAATAATATTTGCAATAGGATGTCTGCGGAAAAGGAAAAAAGATTGTGATGAAGGGCACGATATTGGAGATGGATATCTCCAACACTGGAATACAAGTATCGAGCAACAAGTACTATGCAAGTGGTTTTTATTTATCATTAAATGCTTATTTACTCCAAATGAATTGAGTCAGGCGTTTTTAAACACGACATTTGTAAACTGATTTGAGGAAGTTGAACGTAAGTTCATTGTGAAAAAATTGAGGATTTGCCAGCAAAACTAACACATAATTTTTTGTCTTTTTTTACTTTCTCGTATAGAAGTATACAAAGAGAAAGTATTGTAATTGTCAAAAAATTCGAACTCGAGGTTTTGTCGAATCTCCACGTTTTAGACCTCCCAGAGTCCGAAAAACACAATTTTGGGATTATGTCTGTCTGTGAACACGATAACTCGAAAACTATTAGAGCTACGGGGATGAAATTTGGTATGTGGTCTTTAAACATAATTTGTAGGTTTCTATCAAATTTTGGACAAAATCTGTCAGCGGGAAGTCTGTCTGTCTCTTTGTCCGCGGTCATGCGAACGCTATAATTCAAAAACTTGAATAGCTAGATGGATAAAATTTGGTACTCAGTTTTATCGTCATGAATGTAGGTCCGTATAAGATTCTGGTCCAAATCCGTCAAAGGGTTGACTGTCTGTCGGTCTGTAAATTTACTATTGAAACCAATCCGTTATCTCTGCTGGTTTTCAAAGTTGTTACTATAAACTCAAACAATTCGGTACTTTTCAAATTCTTTTTTAATGTAGAAATGCGGTGTTAAACGAAAAGCACAAACCGGCATTTTTGTCACTTTCATGAAAAAGTAATTTAATACGTGTGCGATTTTAACTAAGTATAGATTTTTCGGTGAAAACACTACCGGCAAGAGTCGTGATGCATCTGATGTATCACGCTGTTACTTTTATTTTAGTACAGATTATTATTTAGTATAAATTTAGTCATATTCAGGCGACGAGATCAGTATTAATTTTTACTTTCTCGTATACGAAGTATACAAAGAGAAAGTATTGTAATCGTCAAATATTCGAACTCGAGATTTTGACGAATCTCCACGTTTTAGACCTCCCTGAGTCCGAAAAACACAATTTTGGAATTATGTCTGTATGTCTGTCTGTGTGTGTGTATGTCTGTGAACACGATAACTCGAAAACTATTAGAGCTACGGGGATGAACTTTCGTATGTGGTCTTTAAACATAATTTGTAGGTTTCTATCAGATTTTGGACACAATCCGTCAACGGGAAGTCTGTCTATTTGTATGTCCGCGGTCATGTGAACACTATAACTCAAAAACTTGAATAGCTAAATGGATAAAATTTGGTACACAGTTTTATCGTTATGTATGTAGATCCGTATAAAAGTTTGGGCCAAATCCGTCAAAAAGAGGCGTTCAAATTACATATTCAATTTCCTTTAATCCGATTCTCATGCGCATGCGTATTGGTAGCAATCTGTTATTGTTGTAAATTTTATTTACAACAATAAATAATGTTTTCAAGTATCAATTTTCAACAATTTTTTTATTGTTGTAAATCAAACCGATCTCATTATTTCAGCAAATCTTTCATTCACGCGCTTTTGCAATTGTTACGGTTGTGGTAGTATAAATTGTTTTCTTGGGAATTCAATTCCAAAGCAGAATTTTCGTTTTAGTATTCATTGCATTGCCTATTTTATCGCGCCTGCTTCAAAGTAATATTTTTTTGAAACGTGGCAACAGATATTTGATTTCAGGTTTGTTTGTTTTTTTGTTTTACTTTCTCGTATAGGAAGTATACAAAGAGAAAGTATTGTAATCGTCAAAAAATTAGAACTCGAGATTTTGACGAATCTCCACGTTTTAGACCTCCCTGAGTCCGAAAAACACAATTTTGGAATTATGTCTGTCTGTGTGTCTGTGAACACGATAACTCGAAAACTATTAGGGCTACGGGGATGAAATTTGGTATGTGGTCTTTAAGCATAATTTGTACGTTTCTGTCAAACTTTGGACAAAATCCGTCAGCGGGAAGTCTGTCTGTCTTTACGCTTTCATGTGAACACCATAATTCAAAAACTTGAACAGCTAGATGGAAAAAATTTGGTACACAGTTTTATCATCATGAATGTAGGTCCGTATAAAATTTTGGGCCAAATCCGTCAAAGGGTTGACTGTCTGTCGGTCTGTATAATTTATTATTGAAACCAATCCTTTATCTCCACGCACTTGCGTACTGGAAGCAATCGTCTGTGCACGCGAAAGGAGCGAATCACGTCAGTTTGTCCTTGAGACGGAAAGAGTGAAACCTAGCAGTGTGCGATAGATGCGTTTTAATCGGTACGCATCGCTTTGAATTTGATTCTTCACCTAGAAATTTTTCAATCACTATAATGAAAAAACTTCTGATAGTCATTACATTCTGGATAACGGTAGGTTCGAATTTTTTTAGCCACGCGGGGGAAGGAGAAACGGCACCCTTTTGGGGAAGTATACGAGAAAGTTTAGGGGAGAACACTCCCGCTGGTTTTCAAAGTGTTTCCTATAAACTCAAACAATTCAGCACTTGTCAATTCTTCTTTAATGTAGAAATGCAGCGTTAAACGAAAATTACAAACCGGCATTTTTGCCACTTTCATGAAAAAGTAATTTAATACGTCTGCGATTTTAATTAAGTATAGATTTTTCGGTGAAAGCACTACTGGCAAAAGTCGTGATAAATCTGATGTATCGCGTTGTTATTTTTATTTTAGCACAGACTATTATTTAGTATCAATTTAGTCATATTCAGGCGACGAGATCAGCATTAATTTTTTTAATGTTTAAAGTCTTCAAGCTGAGCGATATTGCTGTTTTTCTACTTAATGGGTTCTTTTATTTTTTTTCTAATTCAGTTAAAATTATTTTGCGTCAATAATGGGTCAATGCCCTTTTTTCCTGATGTTCCCCATGAAATTAAAATCAAATTCCATGTATAATTAGTAATATATAAGTAATAGTTTGGAAAGACCTAAGTGAACCGAAATCAATGAAATGTCAGTTTGAATTTCATTATGGAAAAAAAAATCAAAATTGCACTCGAAAACATGATGAAACTGGAAATTAGCTATTTTAATGTGTTAAAACAGTTTTGCACAGTACTTTCTTGAACAGCATTTAATGCTGATATGAAACTGACTTCTGAAAGAAAACCAAAGTATGTTCAACACCGTGCTGCGCCATCCTATTCTGATGTATATAAGTCAGTATCCACCTCCGGACAGAATGAATTCCTTTTGCCTAGTGGTTAAGATGCTTGACTCGGGACCCAAGTGTCCCAGGTTCTAAACTACTCACTGCAAAAGTGGCGATCCGGACGTGACGTACTTAAACAGCCTACTCTCTTGACTTTGCAAAAATTGCAAGTTTTAAATACGGAAGTGATGCTATATTGTGACATTTCCACGCAGGTCATCCGTTTCTACATTCCAAAAACGCATAGATATCAAGTGTTTCGCAACTTACATGATCTTGACTACTCTGGTGTGCGGGCCACAGTTAGGCTCATTTGCAGCCGTTTCGTTTGGCCTAAGATGCAACAAGACGCATGCCTTGCCAAAAATCGAAAATAGTTCGCCTTGTGCACTCACCCCTGGCGGAGTTCAAAGCGCCAGACCAGCGATTTGTCCATATCAATATTGATATTATAGGCCTACTTCCTTCATCGCAAGGATTCACTTATTGCCTTACAGCCATTGACAGGTTCTCCAGATGGCCTAAAGCTATGTCACTGGCTGACATCCGAGCAGAATTAGTTGTTCGAGCCCTATATTGTGGTTGGATATCCCGATTCGGAGTTCCTCAGTGGATCTCCACAGACAGAGGTTCACAATGTAGGAGTGATGTGTTTCATTCTCTGGCGAAAACCTTCGGAATACATCTCTCTCACACAGCTACTTACCATCCTCAGGCAAACGGAGCAATTGAGAGATGGCACCGAACCTTGAAAGCAGCCATTATGTGACACACATCCGTGCATTGTGTGTCTGCATTGCCTACTGTTTTTCTTGGACTTCGTACCTTCAACAAAGAAGATTTCCAGTACTCTCCTGCCTAAATGGTTTATGGCGAAAGCATCTGCCTACCCAGTCAATGTTTCGTCCAACAAGAACAACGGGCTGCAGAGAATGGTTTCATAAAGAAACTAAAAACCCATATTCAGCAGTTGCGAGCAACTCCAACATCTAAGTATTTTACAAAACCTAATTTTGTGTACAGGGATCTCAGTGTGTGTTCCCCTGTCTTTCTGCGTGTGGATGCTGTTCAACCTTCCTTGTAGCAACCTTATACAGGACCTTATAAATTTCTTTCACGAACGAATAAAAATTTTATCGTCCTCAAAGATAACAAAAACTGACTGTGACTATTGACAGACTTAAACCAGCTCATCTTTTGCTGGATAGTGTAAACTCTTCTGAAAGTAAACTTTACTCTTCTAGAGTCGACACTCCTTCAGCAAAGGAGCAGTTACTTTTGCCTGAAAGATCACCTATAATAACACGTACTGGTCGGAGAGTTCACTTCCCGGCTAAGTATTAAGATTTTGTGTCTTAAAAATTATAGATCAATAATTTTTCCCAGTAAGGGGGAAGGTGTGCCGACGCTAGCGTCAATCCACTCATTTATTATTGAAATGCAAAATGTATTTTTTGTATCTGGCAACATTGTTATAATTCTAGATTATATCCGTGGGATGCGATGTTGTTCGCTAAGCTAACGTAATGTAAATAAGTTGTGTAAATAACGTAAAATAAATCTAAATAATTTAAATGATCTATTTAATCAACCACACTTCCGACACATCATATAAACGCCAAAATCGTAACAATAAAAGTCAACACGTTACTAGCAGAATTTTTTATTTGTCACAAAACACTGATATGAATATTTATTTTCCAGATATGAAAATCCTCCCCGTCAAACTGAAAAGAACTGAAAAGTTATTCGAATCTTCCATGTCGTCCAATTCCCTTACAAATTCCAGACAGACGGGCGTAAGCCTTTTGTTTTGCGAAAAGTCAAACCTCCAAACTGCGAGAGTGGATGTGTCAGTCAAGCAGATAAAGACGACTTCTGTTTGAAAACAAGAAAGGAAAACACGTCAAGATTCGGAAGACTCATCTTGCTGAAAATAGACCGTTCTGGAAAGCTGATGGAGCCTGTTTCTTTTTCCTCCAGCGATCAAACAAGAAGATAGGCGAGTTCTTTACGGTTTCGATTTTCATAGAAAGAGGGGCGAAGCATTATCGTGGTAAAGTCTGATAAATCCTGTGTTTTCTGAAACCAATATCCTTTCTTCGCTGCAGAGCAAATGGTTAGGGAACAAATATTAGGAAGGTATTGTAGCGTTGAATTTATTGGAAAAACGTAAGCGTAAAAGATGGATCTTTTGTTAGCAGATATCGATATAAAAAAGGCCTCAGTATTTATATAATGTAGCGATGTTGAAACACAGTCGTAGTTACTTCACGAAAATAGTTTACTAGCAGTACGCGCACTGTTGGAATCAGGACTTCAACAAAATAAAAAAAACGTCACAATGACACGAAAAAGTTCTGAAAACAAAATAAAATCTAAGGATACTCATTATTGATTTTCCCGCTTATTTTTCTTCGCGATAATGACATTTCAACTGTAGAAAAAAAGTACTGAGTACGTTAATCCGAAACAATATTAAAAAATTGTAACGTCAAAATGATTATTATACAGCAAACAAAATAGTCGAGACACAGCCTAAAATAAAAATTGAAGTTATTCAGTTGAAGGTTATGACGTATCCTGCGCTCTGCATCGTCAGCCAATGAAATTGCAGCAATGCATGTTGGGAAGGCTACGGAGAAACTTCCTCGGTAAAATGCTCGCTAGAGAAAAATATCTTTGAACTGACCAGGAAAAAATTTATTTAAAAAACGAAAAACGATATTTTAACCCTTCTTATTTTAAATCCGACAGACACGTTCCAGTCATAAGCTAAAAAAAATTGGTACTTACGTATTAACGCCATCGAGGCTACAGATTGGCGGTAATGCGCCAATAAAGAGCAATCTTGTTTACAAAAACCGCTAAATTGGCGGCACTTAAAAACCGCCAAATTGGCGTTAATACGTAAGTACAAAAACCGCCAAATTGGCGGCACTTAAAAACCGCCAAATCTGTAGCTGCGGTGGCGTTGGCGGCACTTAAAAACCGCCAAATTGACGTTAATACGTAAGTACAAAAATCGCCAAATTGGCGGCACTTAAAAACCGCCAAATTGGCGTTGATACGTAAGTACAAAAACTGCCAAATTGGCGTTAATACGTAAGTACAAAAACTGCCAAATTGGCGTTAATACGTAAGTACAAAAACCGCCAAATTTGGCGGCACTTAAAAACCGCCAAATCTGTAGCCTCGGTGGCGTTAATACGTAAGTTCCAAAAAATGAACATGATAGCGTTATTAGAACGTCCGATGCGAGAATTTTAAGAAATCCGAATGGAAAATTACCATAAAAATGACTATTTTTCACAAATTTCTCAAAATTCAGTAAATTACGTTAGACGTATGAAACAAACTCCATTAGAACGGAATTCGTTTGTTCTTTTGGATGGTGTATCTATTTTTTTCGTACAATTATCCAAAATCATGCTGTTGAGAAATTAGTGCGAAAAATCACCCAAAATATTAAATAAAATATTTTCTAGATAAAATTTTAAAATTTGGGCTTCAAGGTGCATTGAGTCACCATTAAGACTACCTGTATTCGAAATTTCATAGCTATAAGTGCGATATATTCGTCTGAACATCGCACACACGCAGACACGTACACACACAAACATTGCCTTTTATAAGTATAGATCAGAGAACAGATATTGAACTTGAGGAGATCAAAAATTGATTCATTAATTTAAAGCTTCTTAAATAGTTACATTAAGTTATCTTCCAATCCATGACCAAAGAAGACATAGCACCTACGAAACGTGAAGACAGAAAGAAAGCTTTGGTAACGCGTCCCAACCCCTTATTAACTCAGAGGGGAAACCCTGGAAGGGGGCTCTGCCGATAAATGCCAGATAGTTAAAGTTATGGTGATTAGACTTTTAAAGATGTGGGAGAAAACAAAAACCCGCGCGACTGAGAAGTTAAAGTGTTTTTATCTTAGAATTTAAGTAGAGAAAAAAAAAGGAATTAATTTTAAGAACTCGGAAAAATCTAATTCATTACATTTATATATCGCAAACGTAAAGAAACAGGTAGAAACTAGGTCTTCTGCGTCAAATTAAGGTTTAACTTTATGAAAACTTTACATAGTTTTCCTTACTCTATGGTCCTTCTTTCATGGTTTAATTATTTATATAAATAAAAGTGAAAGGCCATTTTTTACACTATAGAAAGCCAAACTATTCTTCAAATTTTGGTTAAAAATACTATGAAGTATAAGGAAGGCTTTAGAGAATACCTTTTGATAATTAATTAAATAGTTAATTTTTTATTAATTAATAATTATCTTTCCACCGCGCATGCTCAGTTCAAGCGTTTCTGCTGCCGAACCTAGACGGCTAAACAATATTAATAGCTGATGGAGGAAATTAGCTTTCAACAGTTTTTAAAAATCGTCTGGTTCAATTGATATTCTCATTTTATTTATAAAACGTTTTAGACGATAAAAGGAATTCGTGTATTACAATATTTTATATAAAACTATTTTTAATATGGAAAATATTAGACGTGAAGGTATTTCCATCCCGAGCAAGCCAGATATATCAGTTAGTTTTCTATATAATAGTATCGATTTTGCCAGAATTTTCTCTTTCCTATGCCGATATTCTCTGAAATGCAGTTCTAATTAAAAAATGTTGTCTAAAATCTTCATTTTTCTTTTTATTGAATTTAACTGTCCTTTCTGTAAAATTCATTTAGACTTATTCAACAACAAAACTGTTTAAAATCATAATTTTATAACAACAATCGCAAGCACCAAGTTCTTGAATATATTATTGAAAATATATTTTAAACTTTTGCATTCGAAATGTGAATTATTTCTGATATTTTAAATGCTTTAACGTAGAAACAACATGGAAAATTGTTATGCGGCATCATTTTACTTCTTCAATACATTTTTAACCAGTTAATTCATATATAATTACTTGTTACATATTAAATGTTTACCTTCTACTCTGAAAAAAAGGGTGAGAATTTTTTAAAGAATTTCAACTAATTGCTTAACTATGACCACAACATTAAAAGCGTCCATTGTTGATTTTTCACAATTTGGTCATGTGGTTCAATTGCGATAAATCAACAATTTGATCGTGCGATTCAATTGCGAAAAATCAACAATTTGGTCGTGTGGTTCAATTGTGAAAGATCAACAGTTTGGTCGTGTGGTTCAATTGTGAAAGATCAACAATTTGGTCGTGTGGTTCAATTGCGAAAAATCAACAATTTGGTCGTGTGGTTCAATTGTGAAGAATCAACAATTGAAGAGCAAACATTCAAACCGTGTTTTCTCCAAAAAAAGAAAAAACGAGTTAGTGATTTTTCTTTGAACTCAACATTAAATAGTACAACTGTATACTATTATTTTCAACTGAAACAAGTTTTATCCCATTATAAACCTACTTAGAAAATTGAGGTTTCAATCAAAAAGTATTACCTGCAGAGCTTGTTTACTGTTTCCTGAAAAATTGTATCTGAAGGAGAAAGCATGGTTTGAATGTTTGCTCCTCAATTTTGTCGTGTGATTCAATTGTAAAAAATCAACAATTTGGTAATGCGGTTCAATCGTAAAAAATGGACAATTTGGTCGTGCGATTCAATTGCGAAAAATCAATT
>BGPR01049774.1:0-11225 GCA_013235015.1 Araneus ventricosus
ATTATAGAAATCCTAAGAAGAACAAATTTCAACGCCAGATTGCTAAAATCGTTTGGAAAAGACCTGAAGTAACAAAAAAATATTTATAAGTTCCAAATTGTGGGGATTATTTAAAACAGTGAAAAAAAACAGGGTGGAGGGCGACAACCCATATTCTAGAGTCGAGAAAGTCGGATAATTATACGAAAGGTAAAAGAAAATCCAAAGATAAGGAGCGCCAAAAGTAGCATTTCGTGCAGAAAAGAAATTGGAAAGTCATAATATCTTGTGTCAATTCGTCATGTGTTACAAAATTCAAGATACCATGACCGAAATTCGCAACAGCAAATTTAATTGGAAGAAAAGTCTTTATGTACAAAGCTTAGTTTGACTTATTTAAATGAACATCCCGTTTTGAAGCAACAAGAGAGCTATTTTGGGACGCACCTCGTAATTTTGAACAGCGGTCAAATGACGAGGAAGACACCTGAGCTTCCACCCCCTCTCCAAATTTCGGTACCAGACCAGCAGGAGGACGTTTGGCCATTACGTATGATTTAGTGTGCAACTTTGATAGAGCAGAGTATGAAAAGAAGGACTCGCAGTTTCGGAATTGTGTGATTTTTTTGTGAGAGTAAAACACCTGCGATCCAGATTTACAGAAAAAAGTTTGTTTTTTTTGGTGGGAAAGTAAATCCAACATCTGCGATTCAGATGGACACCAAACACTTGGAGTGCGGAGCTCGGATTAAAGAATATTCGAGGAGCCGTTAAGCACCGGAGCAGTTCGATTCTGGTTTAAGCTGGGCATTCACGTGAAGGTTGTGCTATGCCATTTGTCCCAAGACTGTGTTTTTTCCCCACCCATTCAAGTCGAAAAAGTAAACACGTCATTCACAGAGGCTCTACCGTCGCTCTTTGATCCCCCCTATTCCTCCTCCCTCTCAAGGCGGATGTCCGATTTAATCGCCTCGTCTGGAGGACCCAATCTAGGAAAAACCTTTGTTTTGCCGCTACACGCGCAGCGATGTCTTGAAAAGAACACCAGGCCATTCCAATCAGCTTTCAAACTATTCGGAATTCCATCATTTCATCCATTCGAGCCAGTTTCCATAGGTTTTTAAAACCGAAGACTTGTGTTTCCTTCCCGTGTTCCAAAAATTCCACGGTGGAAGAGCGGTGAATGGCCCGCTTTAGAGTTGTGTGGCAGCTTCTGGAGTAGTCAATTTAGATATTATCGAGGCATTATTGAATCGATGTAGCTCTTTGGATATGCTGATAGGAGATGTTGATCAAAGTGCTTCTAAATCATGACTTGAGAGGTCATACATTTTCCAACAAGATAGTGATTACAAAGATAACACTCGAATTGTACAAGAATCGCAGCCATATTAAGCTCGGAGACGGATCAAAAGTCCACCTTAATCCCCACATATTAATCAAATTGGGCATTTAAGGAACTATCAAGATTAAAAATTAGCAAACGAAACATCAGAACTAAAAGTGATCTCAAAACAGAGATTAGCAGAAGAGTAGCAGAAAATACCATCATTTGTTACTCAAAATTTAGTGACTTTGTGCCATCAAGAAAGAAAGCAGTAATTAAGGCCAATGGTTATCCAACAAATTACTAATATTTAGATTTGCTTTTTTAAACCCTTTTACTAAGTTCGAAATGTTTCATGTTTGTATGTACGGTTGGAATATTATGATCGATTTTTCACTGACTTCTTAATGCACTAGAATTCTGAAAATTTCTATATTTATTGGGTCTTAATGACAATGCAATATTTAATAATTTTAGAGCTCTCAATTATCAATTTAAAAAGTAAAATCGCAAAATTACGTTCGCACTAGGTAGGTTTCCGTGGTGCCATCTATAGTATTTTTGAGAAATTAAAAAAGTCCATTAAAAACCAGTAAGTCGATTCGCATTCCGTTATATTAAGAATAAATCATTACTGTGTAAAGTTAATATCACAGTGCAAAAATAATCACAATTTTCTCATATGGTGCTATAAAGCGTAGGGTCCATTAAGTGCATCCTAGCAGCGTTTTTTTCAATAAAATTATTGCTTTAGTTAGTTTAAGTATAAAATATTTATAATACTGAATTATGACATAAATTAAAGACTAAAAACTGGAAAATAAAAAAATAAAATAACTTTTAAAAAACGCTTTTACCAATACATTGAAAAGAAGAAAAAAAAAACAATTTTTCCACAAAAATCTGGAGGTCAAAAAAAAAAGTCGTAATAGCATGAGGCTTTGAAAACAATAGGAGGAAGATATAAAACCACAATGATTACTATAAGAAACAAAATTTTATTAAACATTCTTCATATAAAATATATTATAAATGTGATTACAATTCTAATTTACTTACAGCTTTTTTAAATGCGCCTCAAGTTTTTCCGATTTTTGTTTCCACTTCCAGACTTTTGAGGAATTTTTTTTGTTTTTGTTTTTTTAATGCATTGGTACAAGCGTTTTTTTTTTAAGTTTATTTTTACATTTATTTTTCAACTTTGTTTCAGTTTGCATACTTAATTTTCTGGTTCAAAATACATGTTATTTCAAGTTAAACTCGTTTTAAAATTAAATTTTAATATTTTTTATAACATTTTATTTTTAAATAAAGGTGATTTCACTGTTGTTGAAATAAATAATTACTTTAAGTGAAGATATATTATAAGTTGGATTTTTAATTCAAAATAATCGTTATTTCTACTCTGCATACTTTTGTGACTAAGTGTATTATATGCATTTTCCTAATAAAAAATTATTGCTTAATATATTAGTAATAAGTTTAGAACTATTTAACTGTGGTTAGCGGTACACCGCCGTCTTTTCCTTACATTTTCCCAACTGTTGTTGTAGTAAAAGCTTCCAAATAATCAGAGAAATTATATATGATCTCATTATTTCTATGCGTTCCGGAATTGTGTCTCAAGAGACAATGTTTGTTCTCGTTAGCAGAGAAATTTCCGAAACAGAAGATTTCTGAAATAAGATTCTAATTGCTTTTTCGTTTCAGATTTCTTTGTTCCGTGAACAAAAAATTCTCAACGGCTTTCCATTTTTTTTTCTTCCTATAGACATAAAAGAATAAATGGCGGTTTTAAAGAAGCGATGGATGGAAGGCTACGTTATTTTCGTTCCAAAGAGAGTTGATCTTATTCAGTTAGTTAAAGACAATATGAAAGCCACGAGTTTTTGATATATAAAGCCACAATAGGTAATATTGTTAATAAGAAAGGAAAAAATTGTCCAAAATTTGTTTCAAGTCGGATAATTGTTCCAAATACGTATCCAAGCAAAAACCCGCAGTTCTTCGAATATTGCAAAGGTGAGATATTTAATGTTAAAGAAAATCCTCCAAGTCAAATATTTGATGCAAAATCATTAAAATGCTCAGTATCAACTGTAAACAAATTTATAAACACTGATTTGAATCCCAAAAAGGCAAAAAAAAAAAACCCATCGTCTTTCTCCACATATATCGTCATATCGCTCAACGCAGAACACGCTGCAGAATTCTTTTTAAAAAGCATTTATCAGGACAGAAATGGACAAAATGTCCTAACAATAGATGAAGATTGAGCCTATTTAAATGTCAGCAAGAAAAAAATTACTTTATTATTATCAAAGAGGTGAAAAAATTTTATAACATGGTTCACAGAATCTAAAAAAAGTTTTTCTAAGGAAATTATTTTTTTGCTGATTTTTCATATAATGGCAAAAAATTAAAGAAAGTGGGTAAAAATGTTAAGATCAACTCCACATACTATCAGGAGCATATTTTATCTAGTATCTTCAAATATGAAAAAAATATTTCTTTACCCACAACGCTATCAATCAGTAGAACCGCACTAAAACAAAGCAAGCAGCCGCACATCACAATCCACTATTAATTTCCTGTAAAAAATAGAAAAAGAAGTATTTATTAAGACTAAAACCTTCACTGATATTTATGTAAATAGTTCTCTTCCACCCATGAGTTTTAGACATATTGGACTTTTAAAAACCACATTATCCAAGCGTCGACCTGCAACATTTTCTAGGCTTTGGAAAGCTGTTCGAGAGAAATGGACCAAAATACCTCCTCCGATAACACAAAAATCATTATTGTCATGGAAGTTATGATGTAGAAAGATAGTTAAGAACACGGGCTATCAAAATAGACATTTCAAGCACACAAAAATATATAAAATTTTTCTTTAAATGCCATAAAAATCGTATAAAATTGCTCATTTAGAGATTAAATGAGCTTCACCATCACTATTGTGCCACCACAGGAACAGAGAAATGCTTATTTATGAAATAACTTCTTATCTCCGTGCGGGCCGTTGTGGCCTAGCGTCAAGGTCTCGGCTTCGGGACTGGAGTGTTCTCTGTTCTAAACCCGATTCCACCGAAGATTTGCCGTGCATGGGGCTCTCTGACACGTCAATCTTTAAATCCTTCGTCTTCTTTCATTTTCACACGTACTCCTTTAGTTTTTGAGTCTTGTTTATCGTCAGTTAGTAGCGTGAAATTTTTTACTGGTAAAAATGAGTGGTGTGAAACGAAAACGAAACGTTTTAAATGTTAAACAAAAAGTAGAAATCCTTCAAAATCTTGATAATGGAGAATCAGCTAGTACTGATGCAGAAGATGTACTAAATGAGGGAAATATTGTTTCTAAATCTGCTGCTCTACAATCTGTGGAAACTTTGTTAGCGGATTTGATAACGGTGACATTACTGCGGTTCGTAAAATATGTGTCGATATACGACAAGAGATGAACAAACAGCAGAGACAAAAACCCAATATAGAATTTTTAAAACAGTAAATATTAAAAGGAAAATTCCTAGTTTGATGTTATACATCATGCAAATGTAAGTAATTTTTATATTTTTGTACTGATGTTGATTTTTCTTTAATAAAAAGGAGTTTCCGGATAATCCGTGTTTTTCTATTGTCCGTGCGATCCCTCCCGGGGATTAACCAGAATAATCGGGAGTGCACTGTACTGTTGAATACCCCGTACAAATATTTTCCCCGACGGGAGACAAAATTTTCCCCGATGGGGGCCCTGTGCTTCCTCTGGCGCCACCCTCGAAACTTATACCAACATTCAAATATGCTTAAAAATATTTTTAAAAATTTATTAAGATTAGAGAAAAATGCATGTAAATAAAGTCGATGTTATTCGAAAACTAATATTTTTGAATTTTAATGTGGGGTAAAAATTACTTTAGTACCTTTAGTTCGGAGCAGTAGTTAGCATTCATTACTTAAAAATATATTGTTCATTGTTGAAGTATTATTTAAAAAATATCTCTGTTGAAAAATATCTCTAATCAAGGTATTCTTGATCTTTGATTCCGGAAATATCACATTGTTATTTAGCTTGAATGGCTTAAACAAAATAAGCGAAGTATTATTTGAAGAAATGAAAGTTTTTTTAACAATGCTCCATAAAAGAGAAAAATTTCAATAATACCCCATTTATCAAATAATAATGTATTTTACAGTTGTTTTTCTGCGACAATTTCTGCTTGAGTTATTTGCTTGAAATTTTTCGTATTGCTTTCAAAACAAAAAGCTATGGATGTGTTTATTAATGTGGCAATTTATTTGCAAATTTTGTTGTGCTCTGTGATGGTTGCAGCCTACGGTGAGTACATTTTTGTGTTGCCTATAATGGGTTATGCCTTATTAGTGGAATTGTTCAATTATGCCAAGTCAATGATGATATGCAAAGATCAGATCACTGGTGTAAAGGCCGAGCACAATCATCTGAAACAAGTCGCAATCCCCATTGTTCGCTCAATCTGGTTGTTTTGCAAAGCTCTGAACATGGAAGCAGAATTAGAAATTGATTTGGATGCTAAAAATGACAATATTGTGCAAACACAAGTGCCTAAAGTCCGGAACCCAGCAGTATTGAGTATCTGCAAAAAACTTGGCATAAAGGCGAAACTGGAATTTCCAAGAAATTATGAAATTTCCAAACCAAACGCCATTCCAACCGTCTTTACTAAAGACGTTTACTTGTTGTGTGGGGCTTTGAAAATCAAAGCTCAAATCTACCCCTAACTGTTGCAGAAATCAAAATCTTCGGATGCCAAGACTTTGTTTAGCAGTTGGCTGAGAGTTGCTGAACTTGGAAATCACACAAGATTAAAAAGAACAATTGAAAGAATGAAGGCATGTTATAGATATTGTTCCCCTAATGACTTCCTGTACCAATGCTTATTTGAAAGATTTGACGAACTTATAACTAATATTTTCCTTGTGATGCAGTACCTTGTTTGGTAGCGGGCTGAGAGCTGCTGAACCGGGGAATTCACAGAAGATGGCAAGACCAATAAGATAACGTCAGCATATTATAGATTTTGTTCCTGTAATGTCTTCATGGGCCACTGATAATTTGAAAGATTTGACGAACAAGTAACAAACATATTCCTTCTGATGCAGTACCTTGTTTGGTAGCGGGCTGAGAGCTGCTGAACCGGGGAATTCACAGAATATGGCAAGAATATATATAAAAGAGCAGACCCTTGATATAGATGGAGTTCCACTAGTGTCTTCCTTTATCACTGCTTGTAGGATAGATTTGACTCACATGTAACTAATGCATTCCTCCTTCTGCAGTACCTTGTTTGGTAGTGGGCTGAGAGGAGAGTTGTTGAACCCAAGGAATTACAGAAATGGCAAGAAAATCCTAAGAGAACGACTACCTTCGATGTTGTTCCTGTAATGCCTTCCTCTGGGTCACCGCTAATTTGAAAGTGTTGGACGATTTAAAGTTCAAAGAATTCTTCTGATGCAGTACTCGATTTGGTAGCGGGCTGGATATGAACCGGGGAATTCACAGAAAATGGCAAGAAATCTTAAGAGAACTTACCTTCACAGATGTTATGTAATGCCTTCCATGTGTCACTCCTAATTTGAAAGAGTTGACGCATTTGAAAACTAATGAATCTTCTGATGCAGTACCTCGTTTAGTAGCGGGCTGAGAGCTGCTGAAATGGGAATTCACAGAAGATAAGAAAACTTAAGAGAACTGGCCTTTCACAGACAGTTGTTCGTACGCTTCATGTGTCACTCCTGACTTGAAAGTGTTATCTATTTGAAATAATGAATTCCTTCTGATGAAAACGTTTGAAAAGCGGGCTGAGAGTTGCTGAACCGGGGAATTACAGAAAATGCAAGAAAATTTAAGAGAACTTCTTCGGCCTTTCACAGGATGTTCCTGTAATGCCTTCATGTGTCACTCCTTTATTTGAAATATGTTGACTCATTTAAAACTAATGAATTCCTTCTGGATGTACCTTGTTTGGTAAGGGCTGAGAGCTGCTGAACCGGGGAATTTCACAGAAGATGGCAAGAAAACTTAAGAGAACGACGCCACAGATGTTGTCTCTGGGTAATGCCTTCACATGTGTCACTCCCTAATTTGAAGAGTTGACGCATTTTGAACTAATGAATTCCTCTTGATGGCACCGTTTGGTAGCGGGCCGAGAGCCGCTGAACCCAGGAATTCACGTATTATTTACAAGAAAACTTAAGAGAACGACTTGGCCTGATGTTGTTCCCTGTAATGCCTTCATGTGTCACCCCTAATTCCTGGTGAGTATTTGGAACTAATGAATTTTCGATGCAGTAATTCCTCGTTTGGTAGCGGCTGAGTGGATGCTGGAATCAAAAAACTGTACAGAAGATGAAAAGAATATATAAAAGAGCAGTGGCTTCTGACAGATGGATCTACCTAGTCTTCCTTTAATGCTTGTTGGAGTTAGATTCTGACCATGTAACTGTTTACTCTGCTGCAGTACCTGTTTGGTATGGCCGAGAAAGCCAAGGAAACCGGGAATCTTAGTATGGCAAGAACATACAAAGAGTGGTCTGATATGATGGAGTTCAACTAGTGTCTTCCTTTTATCACTATTGCTGGATAGATTGACTAACATGTAACTACTTCTGGCCTCCTACTGCAGTACTTTCTATGGGCCGAGCCGCTGTCCTAAATCACAGAAGATGAGCAAGAAAACTTAAGAGAACGACGGGTCTCACAGATGTTGTCTTGCACGCCTAATGTGTCAATTCTTAATTTTGGTGAGTTGACGCATTTGAAATTAATGAATTCTTCTGATGCAAAATTTCGTTTGGGCTGAGAGCTGCTGAACCTGGGAATTACAGGAAGATGGCAAAGAAAACTAAGAGAACGACTATCTTCACAGATGTTGTTCCTGGTAATTCTGCCTTCATGTGTCACCTCCCACTTGAAAGAGTTGACACTGAAACGCTAATGAATTTTCCTTGAATGCAGTACCCTCGTTTGGTAAGCAATGAGGGATGCTGAAACTGGGAATCCACAGAAGACAGCACATATAGTGAGGCAGTGGCTTGAGGCAGATGGAGTCCCACCAGTGGTTCCTCTTTGTCACTGCTTGTTGGATAGATTTGACCTACATGTAATCCAATGCATTCCTCCTGCAAAACTTAAGTTTGGTAGTGCTTGAGAGTTACGGAACCGGGAATTCACAGAATATGGGCAAGAATATATATAAGACCCGATATGATGGAGTTCACGGGTGTCTTCCTTATTTACTGCTTGCTGATGATTTGACCTACATGTAACCAATGCATGCAGTACCTTGCTTGAGTAAAGGCGGGCTGAGAGCTGCTGGAACTGTGAATTGGCAGAATATGGCAAGAATATATAAAAGAAGCAGACCTGATATAGATGAGTTCCACTCGCCTCTTTATCACTGCTTGTTGGATGATTGACTCACATGTACGATTCCCTCCTGCTGCAGTACCTTGTTTGGGTAGCGGCTGAGATACAACCGGGGAATTCTACAGAATATGGGGAATATATAAAAAGAGCAGACCCTTTTGGATATAGATGGAGTTCCTTTTCGACACTGCTTGTTGATAGATTTGACCAATACAACTAATGGCCTCCTAATAATGCAGTACTTTGCTGGTAGCGGCCGAGAGCTGCTGCTGAACCGGGAATCTACAGAAAACGGCAGAAAACTAAGAGAACGACGGCCTTTAGATGATGTTGTTCCGTAATGCCTTCGTGTGTCATTGCTAATTTGAAAGAGCGACGCATTTGAAACTAATGAATTCCTTGTGATGCACCTCGTGTTTGGTGAAGCGGGCTGAGAGTTGCTGAACCGGGAATTCACAGAAAATGGCAGGCAAGAAAACTTAAGAGAAGAGACGGCTCCTGATGTGTTGTTCGTAATGCCTTGTGTGCCACTTGCTAATTTGAAAGTTGGACGTATTTGAAACTAATGAATTTCTGATGCGTAGTACCGCTTGGTAGCGGTCTGAGTTAGCGGTTCACAGAAGATAGTAAAAAAAAAATTATAATGAACGACAGTCATTTTCGCATTTCCTCCGATCTTCACAGTACTGTTGTTGATTTGAGACCTTTTCTGACGCAGAAACTGTTCACCAAGCTCTTTGGTTGCTATTTTTTTTATTTGGCAGTGCTGGCTGAGAGCTGTTGAACTCGAGACAATGACCGACGGTAATGCCAGTTCAATGAACGAATCGACTTCGACCGCCACCTTCACCTAAAGCCTTTCTGATTTTACCTTCCTTAATATCTTAAGAATGAATTGCATTTCAGCTAATTTTATAAATAATATTGATTGGCTAATTTAGATCACCATATAGCATTATCAGATTTTCACATTTTGTAACATATCTGGTAGAAAAAAAAAACTTTGTTTATTTTTTTTTACACTGTAATGTTGTTTGAAATAAATATTTCGGCTTTCTTCCTTCCTCCTTTTGTGTTTTTCTTCATTCTAAAATTCATTATTTTGTCATCTTTTTGAGATCATTATCATAAAGGATATTTTGATTATGGGAAGCCAGAAATTTTCCCAACGGTAAACATTATTGCAGCTAGAAAATTATGGAAATCTTTTTTTTAATTTTTTAAAAAATAATTCTTAGAAAATTTTTAATCTTTCAAGGCCGGTGAACTTGATTTGACGTTTTTATGCTTCGCAATTCAACATGTTAAGTTTCTAGTCCTCAAATCTTGAGATTTCAAACCACCCTAATCGAGCTACAGCTTGAAATTTATCACAGTGGTGTGTTCTCTGAGACAATATATAATTTTAAGCAAAAAACACTTGCTATTTATACCATTTCAAACTTTACCAAAAAATGATATTAAAAATAATTCTCAGATTTAAGATCAAGTTTGAAATGTGGAAAACCTTGGTTGTAACGACAATCTGTTTTCTACACCGACGAATGAAGTAGCTCGTGTTTCTATGCGTCTTAATATTTTCTATTAGAATTCGCCAAAAACAAGAAGCATTTTTTTTACTTCGTTTATGCCAACTGCTTAAATTAATGCAAAAAAAAAAAAAAAAATTGCAGACCAATCTAGTCTTTTCTTCCCAATTACATTGATAATAACAAGTTATCACCAATATATTACTTTGGATTTATATTTCAGAAAGTTAATGCCATTAAATCATTTTAAAAATATTGTACATATATGTATATGATAATTCTTTTAATATGTGTTTCATATTTAGAGAATCTTGAATAAAATGAATTTATTTAGTATGCCTGAGAGAATGTGAGTATTCGTGTCAAGCTGTCATACAAAAGTAGAAAAAATAAAAATGGTTGAGAAAGTTTTGTTTTGAAGAGTTATCTTCTTAGAATTAGAGTAACATTGTTGATATTTACTTATACTCAAAATGAACTCGAAAGTAATAATACTTTTTCTTGATTATTAATAAAATGGAGCATCTGACAAAACGGCGCCTTATATAACACCTTTATATTTTGCGTTATTTCCTTAAACAAAATGGAATATTCGTAGAGGTAAAGGGCAATAATACGCTTTTATTCGAAACTTGTATTTATTGTAATCAGAATCTTTTTTTTTTTTTTTTACTTTTGTGCTTATTTTGAAGAAATTATGTCGCGTAAACGTATTTTCTCATTTAGCATTTTGAATAAAATTATCCCTTGAAATTTTTTTCATATTTATAATCGCATTCCTTTTGTATTAAGTGACATCTTTGAGCAAAGTGTTCTGATTTCTTCCCCCAAAGCGACGAAATGTGCTTTTTACTACTGGGAAAAGGATAAAACTGCAAATGTCGGAGAAGATTTAATTATGCAATAAAGATTACACTTACTTCAAATTAGATTATCAAAGAATTCCATCAGCGCTTCTTCAGGAGCACATGTAACTGAACGAAGTG
>BGPR01049776.1:0-11225 GCA_013235015.1 Araneus ventricosus
GCGAGAACAGCGCGAATACGAATATGTAACGTCGGCGTCCGAAGGTCATTCACAAGAATGCGGCAGACCGCAACGCACGCACGGCATACCGCGCGAAACAGCATACGCACCGGTACAAAGGTATGGAATAATGAGTATGGAAGCAAACGGTTCCGGCCGCGACAACAGAATAAATGGCGATGGGCAACAACGGCTGGCAGCCAGTGTACCGAAGTAAAGGAAATTAACGGTCGATCGCGCGGCATGGTTATAGCGCTGAAACGAACAAAACCAGTACGTGACCGGTATTCGGTAGCCAGGTGATGAGCACGCGGCAACCGCATATACTGCATGCCCGCGCGAAACGGCGGTGTTAATGCCGCGCGAAGCAACCAAGGCAAATGAAGGTGAAGAGGTTAAAAGCGCACGCTGGCTGCCGCTGCTCACAACAAATGTCAACCATGCCGCAGCCAGCGCGGCAGGCACCGGAGGGTATGGTATGGCGTCGCGCCCATAGCGAACCCAGGTCATATACAACCCACATCAGGGCGTCAAACCACGCCACAACGCGCCGCAGGTGGTCGTCCGGCGTGAAGAAACCAAAACCAAACGGCAACCGTCCGTATCAACCAGGCGAAACAAACCAAACCAAAGGCAGGCGTCTGAACTATACCGCGCCATGAAGCGCCAACAGAAGAGGCATAATGTCCCATATGATACGGTTAGCAGATCCAGCATAGCGCGACAACAACCAGCCGCCAAGAGTTGAATATTGCACCAGAAGAACCGTGAGGCGGCAAGCAGCATAAACCCAACCGTTATATAATAGCATAACGTCGGCCAGCCTCTCTTCCTCCAGTGTGCAGTGGCCCTGAGGTAGACTATAGAGCAGAGGGCTCATCAGATAACTTAGGAACCAACTCAATCCTTTCCTTGTCTGACCCATCAGACTCTCTGGAGAATGCCTTTAGATTGTCCATACACCTTGTCTCCGGTTTGAATCGAAATTCATGCTATAAGTTTCATCCGACGTAAACTGATCTGTCTGATCGTTGCGTTGGCACGCATTCCGACAGGAGGCAACTTGCCATAGAGAAATCCCAAATTCTCAGATTATTTTCCATCTCAGCTGAATACTCCTTACAACATTTTCCCCCGGATTTCTTTGCCTGGAGCGCCACTGTCCCACATTTTCCCAATCAGACCAAAAGATCCGGAAAACGAAAGCCCTGTCCTAAGCATGATCAAGTGGACTGTGTGTTTCACGTTCAAGTAGCCCATCAGTTCATTAGTTTGAGAAAGTTGTTTTCCAGTGAGAATGCGAAGCGTATTGTGGCTGTTGTTTTGGGTTAATAATCGCACGTTCGAGTATATGGCGCGTATGCCGAGAGGCTTCTGTGACCATTCTCGCCGTGAAATCTGATTTCCTTTCTGTAAGAGATTTCTCGGATTAAAAGCAAGATTCTGCAGAAAACCTGCCATCCGTGCTTTTGTGCACCTCATCAGGGTTTGATTTTCATCCTGAACCTTGTAGTTCGTCGAGACCATCAGATTTATCCATCATTTTTATCGCGAGTGTGAAAGTGGATTGTTTCCTAAAGCCTCTTCAACACATATTTCAAGGAAATATTTTTCGTAAATGGATTAGTCTTTGATTTTTTAATTCTTAATTTTTATTCTTGAAGAGCTTTAAGGTTCTGCCATTTTACTCTACCGATCTAAAATTTATCTTTTGTATAGCGCAGCTGTCCGTAGTTCAAAGAACAAAACGACAGTTAATTATTTGTTTACTGTATGGCTGATAATTCTTTTTACGTTCCGGTAAAGCTCCTTTTCTTCAAATTGACTTTTAATTATTTTAGCATCATTTGTACAGGATTTATTGCCAAGTTCGAAATTTTCTGCTCCTTACTTTACGATATATATACTTTTCGAATTTATTAATTGTTGTTATCTGAAAACTTATTTCAAAGTTGGAAAAAAAAAGCAAGAAAGATGTTAATTAAAAATGAATTAAAATTATTTCATTTTTTATTGTAATAGCTTGATAGTATGGAACGAATCACGATTTAGTAATTGAGTTGCGAAGTGGTGTAATAATAGCATTAAATGATATTTCCTTTTATGTAGTAGGTTGTTATATGATGGGTATTTGTGTACAGTAATTATTAGAATGGAAAGGAATAAAATTTCATTTAAAATTTAGTTTAGATTAATGCAGAAGAAAGCTTAATCAGGACATTTTTGATAGTTAAACTATGACTTAGTAGGTTGACTTTAAAATAATTGAATACCTACCATTTAGGTTTCATTCAGTCAACATTGTATATCAATCATTCTTATTTTAAAACTCTAGCAAATGGTATTCGATGGTACTTCAAAATTTATTATTCACGCAATATGACCATCTCTTAATACTTTAATTTGCTATTAACAGTTAGAAACGAAATTTTTTAGCCCTTGGCCAAAGAGCGTTGGACTGTCCACTCACTATCTAAAAGACAAGTAGTGGGGTAAAACCGGGTACCTAATGTTCGAAGGCTTGTTGGAGCTAAACTATTCGATATAAAACTTGTCATATTTTGCTAAAATATTCATTATTTATCAGAGTACTTAATATTTATTATTTAATAATGGCTAAAATATTCATTATTTATCAGGGTACTATATATCTTTCAGGAAAAGTCATAGGTTTACTACTTTTTTTATTAATCATTTTTTTTTTTGTAGAAAAAGTCAAACCACCCGGTTTTGCCGCACTAGTAGGGTAAAACTGGGTACACATGTTAACTCTATGGGAAATTAGGGAAAACTAGATTTTCAGTGGAAAAGTATCAGAAAATTTTATTTCATGTGTCAATTTAATAATACAACAATTTTTTTTAATATTTAACAATAGTTATAATAGTTGACAATTTAAGAATAAAGGCAATTTTTTAAGATTTAACAATAGTTACCGTAGTTGACAATTTAAAAATAAAGACAATCAATCTAAAAATATTTTCAAAATTCGTTTCTAAATTAGTGATAAAAGCTGTATGAATGAAACAGGGAACTCAACAATGCCACTAGTGCATTGAAACACTGCTGGTTTGGAAATTACAATAGAACAGAATAGCGACAAAATGAAATGTAGGAATCTAACAAATGTTGTATAAAACAAGAAATTGGAAAAATGTAATAGACTTACTGGGTTCTCCTACTATTTTAATTACCCAAATTCAAAAGCAAAAAAAGGAAAATGTATTCTACGTAATTTTTCTTGTTTAAAATTCAAGTTAACTAAGAGACGAACTCAGTCGAAATGACGATGTGTTAAATAAAAACCAAACGATTGCAAAGACTTCGAGAAAAAGATTTTTAATTTTCATGCATTTTAAGTTTTATATGAGAAAAAATGAATAAAAATCGTTTATTTGAAAGCGAGGAAATAATGGAATAAATAAATTTAAAATCTTTTTAAAATTTTGACTAAAATAATTCTTCGTATTATTTGAAATTATCACAAAAAAAAAGAAAATATTGGAAATCGGAATAAATTGGAAATGCTTCCCATCCGATAATTTGACTCAAAAGTCAAATAAGATTGGACCTCACAAACTACCAAAACTCAATCAAAGAAAATCCTCTTGGGTCGGGTATCCGTAGTTTCCCCTAGTACCCGGTTTTACCCCGAGTGCAGAGGTTATAAAAGACGAAATCGAACCACGCAATTGTTTTACTAAACCTTTATTGTTTTATAGGATACGAATCCCTATTAAAAATATAATAAACCGGACTAAATATAGTATCTATAATTGTAATGATTAATAATCAGGGATATTTTAAAAAAAAGCGAGCATTGGAGAGTTGATGTCATAAAACAAATAAACCATCACAGACGAAGTGAATTCAACAACATGGTAACTATGATCATTATTTTTTCTTCACTAGTAGAATATAATTTAGAATTTGTCCACTAGAAAGGAGAATTAATAACGCCAAAATCAAAGTAACTGGTTTTACCCCATTCCCCCTATCTTTCGTTGCTCCGAAGAAATATCTGTCCCATGGACATGGACATTCAAGTAACAAACTCATCCCTATCATTTTCGACCCTTCCCGAGAACACTCGATCTGTGGAAATTAATGGTACTACAGTTTTTCCTAAGCTAAAGTTCAGTGGCGTATCTAAAGAGATCGGCAAAATCAGACATGCAAGAAAACAATTTTATAACTAACAAGAGCTCCGGCAGTTGCTCAATCACTGTGTCACATAAAGGAATAACTAATGCATTGAACTCGTATTTTTTGCCTTTTGTCGCTAAATTGCCGGTATGTGTCTGGTGGTGGACGTGATTTCGCGAACTGATTGCAAAGATCGAGAGTGTCAAATGACAAACCACCTTGGTTAATAAAATGTTTTTTCCCTGGAATTTTTTAACGTTCCTCCCATTGGAGTCTCGGGAAGGAAATTGATTCACACGCCGAAACGCCACAAAACTTGGTTCTATATCTTCTAGATCCTATATATCTCGTTGACTACGTATGTTAAAAACATAACTAATGTCCTATTTTAGAGATAAAGGGTAACAACAGAAGTTACAAAAAAAAAAAAAAATGAAAATCGGTATTGTAGTTCAGGGACTACTGAGCCGCAAAGTTGGGCGAAAATACGCATGAATTGGTGACGCGATCCTCTATATCTCGGTAACTACATATGTCAAAAACATAACTAATGTCTTATTTTAGAGACAAAGGGTAACAACAGAAGTTAAAAAAAAAAAAAAAAAAAAACCCTCTTAGAAACTTACGAGAAACAAAAGAGTCACACGAGTAAAGTAGTCCTACGCCTTTAACATCAGTGGCTGTTTGAAAAGACTGCCTCCCGTGATTTTTATTTTGTATATTTTAAAATTTTGAGTTGATGTGTCCTGTGTAACTTGTAAAGACAGGACAGCATGTTGCAAGTTCGTCCCGGACGGCAAAAGTTGCAGCTACACAACTGGCTGAAGTGACCACATTTTCTGAACTTCAATCCCGGATGCTGACTTCGGGGTATTGGACAAAATAAAAAAAATGTAAATAAAGAAATCGAAAACAATCAAATAGTTAATTATTTGAAAAAGTTTAAAACAAAAAACCCGAAGCGGGACGACATAAAGAAGCTTAAATGATTGTATTTTGCTGTTACTTTTACTGTTTTCCCTTCAGGCTGATTCATTCATGTTGCTCTTATTAGTTCGACCCTAATCTATGTATAATAAAAGTTGAGGAGGAGAATTATTCAGAAGCTAACCATTAAATCTAGTGAATCTTTTTTAGTAAGAACTATTTGTACTGATTAGTAAAAACTGGGACAATACGGGATATTAACTCAAATTCGAGGCACTTTTCAGTCCTAGCAAAATGTTAACTATTCTAACTAATCCGGGTCGTCTCGTCTCTTGATTCGTTCGGCAAAGTTGGAAAGGAGATTTTTTATTTTATTTTTAAATTAATTTTTTTATTTAGAATTAACTTTTAACAAAGAAAAATTAAATCTGGGTAAATATTTTTTGTTATGAACTATTTTTCTAAGAAGTAAATTTTGGGACATTCAATTAGAATTCGAGATAAATCTGGAACTTCTTTTCCGTTCAGGGGAAAATATCATGATTCCAGACTGTGTCGACTAATCCGGGACATTTGGTCACCGTACCTAAGCTGCAGTTCTGATTTATTAGAATAGAACAATAAAATTGTGCCACTAATATAGATTGACTGTCAGTACTCCAGAATGATCAAACCTTTCACTGAATTTCTTCCGCTTAATAGAGCGAGCATCAACTACTGGCAAATTTAGCCTATGCCTGAGTGAAGCGTTGTTTACTTACCACGAATCGAGCGGTAAAAAGTTGTGAATAAGCAAAATCATGACAGAATTTTTTTTCATGAATGGATGACTGTGGAATGAACGAAATTTCCCAAATTCCATTTGAGGAATTTCGTTCTGTTTTTGTGTTTATTTAAAGTATTGCAAAACGCAGGATTGTTCTTCGAGTCTAAAGATGCGACATTTAAATAAATTGTAGTTACTTTAATGGTACAACGGCACTTGAGAATTGCACAAAATAGTATATGATTTGTCTTTGATGTAATGGAATATTGTTTACAAGTATGTTACTTATTCTTGTTACTTTAAAATTCCATTACGAGTTATATACGTGACGGCGAAGGACACATTCCATTCAAATTCGTGTCTTTTTGCATTGGTAATAGTCTAATTTGCATTGAAAATTGCCTAATTATATAATTGTTTTCTGAATATTTAGTTTGCGTTTGTAAACATGCGTGTTTATTGTAGAATTTTATTTTTAGAGGTCAGACATTTTCCACTTTAGTTACAGATTGTGCCTAGTACTTTCATTTGACTTGTTAACTGTTTCTTTTTTTTTAGATAATTTTTCCAGTTATTGAGGAAATACAGTCTTTAAATACGGCATTCGTGTATTGCATATGATAATGAACTAAATTTTATTGACGTATATTGGAATGCGATGAAATTATCAGTTTTTTGTCCTTTCGTTTGGCTGCTGCCTGAGTTGCGGCTCTAATTTAAATTTACCCCGAAGCCTTAGAGGAATGCTGCGTTGGATTTTTGCTCTTAAAATGTAAAGCAGTGATTGATGTCTGTGACCTGATTGGTTGGTTTTGTAAAATGATCGATCGTTGTGTACCTATAAACGAGTCGTTTTTTTTCTTCTTTCTGTCTCGGTCTGTTTTTCATTCAAGCTTCCACAATTCCCAGATAAATGGAGACTATTAATTTATTTTTATGATATTGCAATTTTAGATATTATTAAAATATTTTTAAATTTTAACAAGGAATTTATCGCGACGCTGTTGAATCAAAATGTCGTGTGTCAAAAACGACACACAGCAAAACACCAAATTTTGATGTAATAGCTGGAACTTGTAGAGATCTATGACATTTCGTGTGACAAGATACAACAATCAACACATACAACAATTTGAGAGCAAATGTAGCTAGCTTATACAAGTGTTTTGCACCGATAAAATGTTTTGGAAAGTTTGACATGCGACATTTTTATATAGCAGTGACTAAGGACGAGTTTTCTGGTTTGTTTATTTGCAAGTTAGTAGGACTTCCTCGTGTAACGTCCACTTAATGTTAAATCAATGGGAATCTTTAAAATTTCAACACTCTGTTTGATGATATTAATTACTGTGTAAAGTGGAGCTTTTTAATGTTATGCCTTAAGAATATTTTGAAAATATTAAATTTAATATTTCTATTGTTGTAGCGCTCAATGTTTACTTAAAATAAGAGCCTAATTTAGTGGAAAGGTTGCCAAAATTATTCTTTATCGTTATTTTTATCGACATCCAAGATTTGTTTGGCGGTAAAATTTGTAACCAAACGATTTGGATAATCGCTGGCGGTTAAATTCTAAACAAAACGATTTAGCTAATTACAATAGTTCCATTTCGAATTTTAATCCTTTAAGAGCTTTTTTTTAAACCGATTTAAAAAGAAAGGATTACACAAACTCAAAGAACACGGAATTCTACGTTTTGTTTACTAAAGAAAGAACTAACTCGAACTTGGCGCTTGATACAGTTGCCAAATAGATTTGACGATTGCTTAAATCGGAAGGTTATCGGAAAACGGTCTATGAATCCAAAATAAACAAATCAGGAATCTTTTCCATATGTCACGTTTAATAAAGATATTTCTTAAAGTATTTTATGCGAATTCCTTTTTTTTCTTCTTGTATATAAATAAGATCCGAGTTTGTGATGAAGTGTTCAAAGTAAAGGAATTTAAGAACCGTAGATCTTCATATAGTGTTTCACTATTTCTGTAGAGAACTGTTCAAAAGTGGGGGAGCTGGTGATTAAAAGAAGCTGAGTATTGAAGATTTCAACCCAAAATGGTCTCTCCATCTTCTTTTAAGATTTAATTATTGGTTTTTAGATTCGATAATGCCTTCCGAATGAAGGCCATCTCTCTAATAATTATAAAACACGTTTATAACCTAACTAACATGCAAACTAACCTCTACTCTTTTAAGTATTCAATTTATTACCCTACTTTCTTTTATATTTTACTTTCTCGTATATGAAGTATGCATAATCTTCAGTATATTCAAAACTACCAGTACCCGCACGGCGTTAACCGTGGATTCATGACTTCACAAAATAAAAAAAAGTACGTTAATCCAAAAAAATATTAAACCAGCAGGACTGACCTCCCCGAAACTTTCTCGCATACCACCAATAATGTGGGGTGGGTAAACATCCAGTTGGTAGGTAAATATTTTTGGGGTATTTACCCCAGGCCTGGTTATTTTGAAAAAAAAAATTATGAATGGTGATTTACAATGAAACATATAAAATTTATGAATTCCAAAAAACTTAATATTTTGCAAAAAAGAAAATATGCGTATGTTCGCAATTTTTACGCGCTGAGGTACCACAACTTTATTTAACGTTTTTGAGTACGAAATCTTACTATAGATATCGCACAACATTTCACTACACCACTGATTAATCACAGGAGTCCATCTGGAGAATATCAAAAAGAAGTTTCGTTTTGGGGATTGCCATTATTTCCGAAGCGTGTGTTTTCGGCTCGCTTCAATTTAAGCCAAGGCCAAACGCCAACCATACTCACTTAAGTAAAATAAGCGAAACGCTCGCCAACACACAGTCGTAATGTGCATTTTGAACTAAATATGCAATTTGAACACCTGTTTTTCAACCGATTGAGATGAAAATTGGGCACAGATCTATACTTAATGTTAGCATCCGCGATATCAAGTTTTATTTATCTAAGCCAAATGGCTTATGAGATATAAGTATGCGATTATACAGACCGACAGACAGTGAACCCGTTGACGGATTTGGCCCAAAATTTTACACGGACCTACATTCATGACGATAAAACTGTGCACCAAATTTTATCCATCTAGCTATTCAACTTTTTGAGTTATAGTATCTGTTTGACTTCGGACATACAGACAGACTTCCCGTTGACGGATTTTGTCCAAAATTTGTTAGAAACCTACAAATTATGTTTAAAAACCGCATACCAAATTTCACCCCCGTAGCTCTAATAGTTTTTGAGTTATCATGTTCACATGCAGACACACAGACATAATTCCAAAATTGTGTTTTTCGGACTCAGGGAGGTCTCAAACGTGGAGATTCGTCAAAATCTCGAGTTCGAACTTTTTGACGATTACAATACTTTCTCTTTGTATAATTCGTATACGAGAAAGTAAAAATTACAATGTGAAATTCATTAGACCGCAAGCAAAGTATGCGAGGCAAATTCAGTAAATATGACTTCACCTGCCGCGACGAAAGTCGCGCAATGCATGCTGGATATGTTTTACTTGGTAAAAAGCTTCGTTTTGGATGTGCGAGAAAAAACGTTTGAACTGATCAATAAAATAATTAATTTAAATTTGAAGAAAAAAGGTATTTTATCCGTTCTTGTTTTAAATCTGGGCGAAATATTCTAGTTACTACCTTAAAAAAAAATGAAATTATAGCGTTATTAGAAAGGCGAATTATGTGCGAAAGTAAACATGTAGAAGGAAAAATTTCAGAGAAAAGTTATTATTTTTTAAAAATTTCTCAAAATTCAACGAATTACGTTAGAAGTTCAAAACAAACTTCATTAGAACGAAAACCGTTTGTTCTTTCCGATGATCTATCTATTTTCTTCTTACGATCATCAGAAACAATGTAATGGAAAAATATATATCCAAACAACACAAAATATAAAATAAAAAATTTAGATTAAATTTTAAAATTCATGTCGAGGTGCATTGAGTCACCCATATTACGACTACCTGTATTCCAAATTTTATAGCTGGAAGTGATAGATTCGTCTACATCGCACACACACAAACATTGCCATTTATAAGTATATACGGAATTTTGATTGTCGTTTTATACCTTTCGGAGGAGATGTCATTATGCCTTTTGTATCTGCACGTCTGTTTGTATAGGAGCACAATTAGTCAAATGACGAAACAGCTATAATTGGATGAAATGTGGTATGTGACTCCTACACTAAATGTGTATATATGTATAGAAATTTTCAGAAAATCCATCTTCGGGAAGACTGTCTGTCTCTCTGTATGAAATTAATTTCAAGCAAATTATAAATCTATCTATTCCAGGTATGGGTAATTCAAAACGGAGCGAGATAAACCAAATAAAAATTAGTTAGCTGACTGACACAATTATTGATCTAGTCGGTATTTTGAATCCAGTCATCAACGGAAAAGGCATAGCCCTGTAACCCATACTTCATTCCCTTTGCAATACGACGGTTGAATCCAAAACTACTAAGGATGGAGAAAACACCCCAATTTTTTTTTTTTTTTAAAGACGTAGACTACAAATTTAAATATCCACACCGTTTTAATTGTGTTCGATTATAGAATGATTCAGCTTTAGGTAAAGTCGTTCAAATATTACGTAAGCATGTTTTTTTGGTATTTTTTGACCCTCCCTCCTGTCAGCAAAAATAAGCAAATCGTAAACCCCTCTTATAATTACGTAAGCAAACCGCAACCCCCGTTCTTTTTTTTCAAACGTATAACAGTAATAATCTAATTTAAAAATTTAGGACTTTATTCAAATAAAAACTCTAGGGCTTAAACAGAAAAAAAAAAAAATGTAAGTTTAATTTCCCCATAATTTCAAGTTTAAGGCTTACAAAAAATCAAGTTTATTTTCTTTTGCCAAATTTAGAAACTTTTTTTTCAAATTTAATTTTTTTGAAATTAAAATTATTTGTGCAAGTTACAAGAGATTTTCGGAAATAAAGTGATTTAATGTTTACGGGGCATCACTCATACTTCCTCCCTTGCTCTTCAGCAAAAATAGCAAATCGCAAACCCTCCCCTTGGGTGCCATGCACACGGAACGGCCCCTACTGACGATACATGGTATGTAGTTTGTATTGATTAAGTCTTGTGCAATCGAATTTAAAACGTGTTCAATATGGTAACTCAGCCAAAGACGATAAAAAAGTCGTTTCTGGAGAATACTAACAAGCAAAGAAAAGGCATTGACAGAAAACATTACCGCGGAAAGAGAAAGGTAGGTAAACGTCTCTTGAGATGTTTCGCGATTGTTTATAAACCCAGTGTTGATTTATCTCTGTCAAAATAAATTTTAACATTAATTAGTTCAGAAACGCAATCAGTCGAGCACGTAACTGAACGAAGTACCGATGTGTG